>JZLH01S0597297.1:67628-92024 GCA_001188425.1 Eucidaris tribuloides
TGGTAATAATAATAACAATATCAATTCTCATTATAACGCAGTATAGGTAATCATAGATAAGCTGAGTTAAATAAGCAAATAATGAGGCATCTCTAACACATTTCATTTAAGAAATTCGGTGACACCTTGATGTTTACTCCCTCCTCTTACTGAGGTTTACAGCCATCGATTTTGCCCTTAGCACTTTCGAAGAACTCGTCCAGGGCATCTTTCTCTTCTTTGTCTTCTTCCCCGTCATTTTCTGTGGGTTCCTCTGCGGATGCTCCGGCGGAAGTGGAAGCCTCGACCTCAGAGATTCTCCCGTCGTCTTCCGGGTCACCGTCGTCACTGGACACGGCTAATGGCACTTCATGGAGGGTCAAGGGACTCTGGGAGTCGGTCTCATCGCCGTCATCGACCGAGTTGACCTGGGTGAGTGGACCCTGAGAATCCGATTCGTCGTCCGTCGATTGTACCTGTGTGTGGATCAGATTTCGCCTCGGCGCCGGAGACGGTGGCGGCAGACTGGGCATGGAGATTGACAGCTGATGCGGGTGTAGGTAGCGCGCCGGATTGACGGGCTTCGGCGAGACCGGCGGAGGCACGCGTCCACTTCGGTTGCGATTCTGCGGTGATGGGACGAACCCCGGATTGTCTTGTCCCTGGATTCCCCGTTGTGGCCCAGGAGGGCTGACGTCATGTTGGCGTTGGTTGTTGAATTTGTGCGGATTCCGGGCTATGGTGCTTCCTATTTCGAATTATTCAAAACGTAATACTAATTTATTATATTATTAGAAAATTATATTGATGTTACCCTTAAAGGGACTTTATATCGATCCACAAGCCATATTCTATTTCTTATGAAAAACCAAATAAATTTACTTACATGGAAAACACGCATACACAAAATGTTACTTCCGCTTTGATTTGAGTTTTCATGGTCCCATTGTATTATAATCTTCAACAAAATCACGACCTCTATACCATAATATTGGATTTCTAATTACAGAGCGTAGTGAGCTTGCGCCTGGCATCGCACATACATCGACTTGCACAAGATTAATTAAAAACATGTCTTTCAAAGTTTCAAATAATGACAAGACCCACGTTAGTAGTATGTAAGAAAGTACGACGTGTATCAGAAAAGTTCCATGAGTGGTGTCACGAAAGAAATATTTCAAAGCCAAACAACAAACCATCAGTTTCCCCCTTCGAAGTAATCCCCCTTGAGTCTAACAAACTTTCTATCATTCTCTGCCATGTACGCTTCCAGGTACTCCTGGTATGATGCTTCCGTGATCCTCCACAGATTCGTCGCCACGGTCATCTTAATGTGACCAACATCTTCAAAGCAGATCCATTTGATGACTTCCACTTGAGCTTTGGGGGTCTGGTCGGTTGTGTAGGGAGGCTGCTGTGTTACGCTGATGTTCTTCTCGGCCAGAACTGTTGGATTGATGAGCTATTCCATGACATTTGCTCAGGCGACAATTGCTGCGATACAATTTCATGCACTGACCCTGACCTCAATCCTAGCAGTATTCTGAGCTAGAAACCTAATGAAACCCTAACCCTAACTCTTTGTCTTCTGAGATATTGTCACCGGAGTGACTTACGCCGGAGCAAAGAGTCGGGTCATCATTGTGAGCAGATGCGTCATGGTGAAGCAGTCTGACGTCGCTAAGGCCATAGAACGGGCGACAGTCCAAATTCAAATTCAAAGTCATGTTAATTGATCGCATTCATCCATGACAGGGGCAGCCTTGCCAGACAACCAGCCTCCACTTTTACAAAGCGATAAAGATGAATTTGCTTTGTTCTGAGCAAAAGAAGTGGCAAGAGTTGTGACAGGCACAACTACAACGTTCTGAGCCGAGACAGCGCCGTAGTGGAGCAACCTCCGTACTCATCCGACCTGACACCATGCGTTTTTCCTCATTACCAAGCTTAAGGGAGTCATCGAGGGGACCCAGTTTTGAAGATGTGGACGATATAGCGATGGTCGTAATAAGAGAGCTGTGAAGGATCTCAAATCCTTCCGGGAGAGCATGGGGACGTGACAGAGAATGATGGGAAAGTGCGTTAGACTCCAGGAGGATTAAAATGACAAAATTGTAGTTTTTAGTTTGCAGCTTGAATTTGAAATATTTCCTTCGTGACACTAGTCCTGGAACCTTTCTTACACATCTTGTATCATACGCCTGAATTACCTGTATCTATGGAGGGTTGCGGTGGTACGGTCACCGGTCGCCCGTTGGGTGCGCTGGTGTTCGCTGCGCTGCTAAAGGTCGGCAACGCTCGAGATTGGTTGGGACGGGCGACGGGGTTAGTGGCCGGCTTCCGCGTTGGAGAATCCGTGTAGTCATTGTGTCGGGGACGAGACACGACGTACGGTTTGACACCGGGCTTGAGGCCGTTGGCGTAGCGAGCGTTCTGGCCATTTCTGTACACCTCCTGGTTGTAATGACGGGGTAGGACTACTTTACTAGGCGGCTTCTTTTTGGCTTTGGATTTTGCTCGACTGTCCAGTGTGAACCAAAGAGAACAAACGAAAAACAAAATCAATCCAAATTATATACCTCTCCTTTAAAAAACAACACATAAACTGCCAATCGAGGACCCCCAGAATCGACACCCCTGTTGTTTGGTGATAATATTTTCCTTGTATCACATTTGCCTAACTACAGGGGTTTACCAGATCAAATGGTTTGTTGGCTTGTTTCTTCCAGTTATCATTTAATAAATTTTCTTACTGAAACAAATGATCTAACAGGATCTCAAATCGGCTAAACGTTGGATAGACAAGATTTTAGTGCACGCAAAACCATATCCCCTTCTTCCCAGTTATTATTAACCATTTTAATGCTAATGTTGCATCTGTGCACAATCATAAAATTAAATTGAACAATCGTAATGGTTATTTTTCTCCTTCACCTTTGTACAGGAGCACTTAAAACTAGCTAGACGTGTGCTTAAGTAATATTTATAGAATAATTACCCTTTAATATCGCAATAGGGAAATTGAAATTCAAAGAAAATATGAAAAGACCAAATGTCATTATTATCCCCTCAGAATAAATTCAGCGTAAGTTAATTTCATACCTTCGTATGATGAGAATGCAGGCAATTAAGACCAGGATGATGACCACGCCCACAATCAACATGGCAACCCATGCACCGACGGGAAGACTGTATCCTAGTGGGATATGAATCAAAATAACAGTAAAAATACAGCGACATAAAATGTGTATTGTCATAAAATTTGCTTATTTATCGTAACTTAGTAAATTTAGTTTAATGTATCTATTCATATATTAATGCAAGTATGTATTTCTGTGTGACTGTAAATGTAAAGATTTAAAGCACTTAAATACTGTGTTTCTTATTTTCATACCAAACCAAACTATATAGATAGATACATTTAAAATCAATGAAACGTTCAAATTTTGATTCATGCGTTAGAAAGTTTTAGAAAGATAAACGATAAATCATTTGAAATCGGGCCGTTTTGAAACTGTATTTTGTAACGTTGTTAGCTAGGTTTCAAACACGGATGTAGTTTTCACGTGCTAATAATGAATTTGGCAAAGTCCAACCGTAAGCAGAGATTGTTATGTACAGTCGATGAACTGGCAATTTGTTGTTGCTGTTGTTGTCTTTTTCACTTGCAAATTTTGATTAGTATGTACTGAGTTTTCACTTTACCATACGAATCAGGTTTGACAGTCAGACTAGTTAAACGGCTGAAAAAAATATTAAATTTAGTTCCAACCGTGATCATGAAAATATCTTTACTTACTGCCGGCTGTTGTTCCCATGATTGGTCGGTACTGAAAAAAATAAATAGACACAGGTACTAGTCGAATAATGTGAGTGAACGTATAGCTCAAAAGTACTGAAAGAAGAATCACATCTCTCTCGGTAGTACTAAGTAGGTGGCATGTCCTCCCTATCTTATCCATCATAGTCTTGTTTCTAATACTAACAATGTCATTGACTATTGTGCTGAAACCATATAACTTTGTTAGAAAGTTTAAAACTTACAATGTTCATGATAATTGCGCTGAAAATATCTAACTTTGTAAGACTTTTAAAACTGGGGAAAATATCATAATGTTGTTATGTATCAAATGCTCAACATGTTCATACCGCTGGAATTGGACAACTTTTCCAGGAAACTTGAGCGACTAATGATAATCCATCCTCAGTATCACTCAAGAGAACATAACGATGTGAACACACACACACACACACACACACACAAATAAATGCAATAAAAACGAATCGGAAAATGTTGCCCTAAAGGGGGTGTAATTACAAGAGTGATATGTAAAAAAAAAAGTAAAGGAATGACGAGCGGGATAGGGTACGAAGTGTTTTACCGTTCAAATTCTGTTGAGGTACTCTTGAAAAAAAATGTCGTGATAACAATAGTCATATTTGATTGCGAAAACCCAATTACAGCGGGAAAGGGGTGACAAATAAATTTAATGCTAATGAACTTACCCGTGGTGCTTGCAACAGTAACTATTGTCGATAAAGTTGAGTATGTAGGAATAAAAAGAAGCAGATTTGAATTAGTTTGTCATTAATACTATATAACGGAACCTTTTCAGAGATAGGAATTTTCCAATCATCAAATCTGTCTATAATAAACACTAAAAGCGAAACTATTTTCGTATACCACACACTGTAAGTATAAGTTGGTAGTTTTCAAACAAAGAGTGTGTATAAATTCAATAAAACAACAAACACGGGCGAGGCGAACAATATCACAAATAAAAAGTGGCAATCTTTCCAATTTAAGTTCACGTGACGCTATTGGATTGCATGCTTTTGGTTATTCTCCACGTTAGCTCATATTTTCATTTCACACATATTGGAGTTCTATTTTACTATTTTGTGGTTAAATTCTCTTTTTCATGCGTACTTTACCAATTTAAATTACAGTTTTGCATTTATCGCTTAGGAAAAACAGCTTTCGAGCTATCATTCGGTGCGCGATGTAATAAACCATAGTGACGGTGCCTTGACATTAAATCAGATTTTAATAAACTGTATACATACCATCTGGAATTTCACAGCAATCTCCTCTGTACCCGGAAGGGCAGACGCAGTTGTAGCTACCAGCAAAATTTTGACATACTCCTCCATTAAGGCAAGGGTTGCTGGCACACTCGTCGAAGTCTGTGAAAAATTAATACCGACGAGGTGCAACAAATTTTAACAGAATTATGATGACAAACGGGAGATACGCTGATTTTTATTTAATTTTTAATCTATTTATTCATATGTTTGTATTTATCAATCTATCAATTAATAAATTATCTATCATTTTGCTGTGTGTGTTTGAGTGTGTGTGTGTGTGTGTGGGGGGGGGGTGGGCAGTGCTGGTTCGCAAAATTCTAACTAGCGCAATAGAAAGATCCGTCGTCTGAGACTACCCTCTGTCTATTCTGGGATTTTGAAAATGGGAAACCATTAATTTGTCAACACCATATCGTAAAGACCGTGGTAAGTGACGTGTCTATTTGCTCTGGGTTCAAATCTACCCAAGATCTTTGGCTACCTCTATAAAAAATAAAATGCAATCAGCAGTGATCCACCACTGCCCCTGTGCTGGGAGTCCTGGAGGTCGCAGCATTTGCTGGAATTCTGAATCATCTTTTTTTCTCAGCATTATAAATCATTGTTTGTTGGGGTTTTTTTTACCATAAAAAACAGCCTGCTGAACCCGAAGACATCCCCTTTCGATTTTGTTGTCACGTCGATGAAATAAAACAACCTGCTCCTTCGGATCTGATGTCCTTTTATTTTGTTGTTACATGAGTATCCCTCATAATCACTCCCTTGCTCGACATTGTTCAACAATGCCAAAATGTTCAGTACAGAGTTACCCATTTGAAGCCAGATTACCTGTGCATTCTGGATCGGCACCTTCCCACTGGCTGGACTCAAGGCATCTTTTTACCATGGTAGATGGATCGGCTAAGACGTAACCACTCTGGATGCATTCAAACGTCACTTCTGTATCTGCGGCTGTATCGTCCGTGCTACGAGACACATTGATGTACTCCGGGAGAGGATCACAGTTCGTCGAAACTGTTTTTGATATGGGAGGAATGAAAGTTAAATGGAATATGCTGTTCTCCTTGGAAGCTTTGGTAAGCATACATCGGTCGTTTACCACTTACAAGGACTTTATGTTCCGTTAATGAAAGGAAATTCACATTAAAAAAATATCTTATTTTCTCTTAGTAGTTAAAATTCAACGTCGACATACTCACCTATGCTCCCAATCCACCCCCAATCGAATCAATCAACCATCAATCAATCCAACCTTCCAACCAACCTTCCAACCAAGCAACCAAATCAACCAATCAACCAACCAACCAACCAACAAACAACCAGCCAACCGACCAACCAACCATCTAAACAACCAATCAGCAAATCAACCATTCGACCACCCACCCAACCAACCACCCACCCACCCAACCAACCAGCCAACCTCTCGCCTACCCATTAACCGACCACCAACCCACCAACCAACCAACCAACCAGCCAACCTCTCGCCTACCCATTAACCGACCAACCACCCAACCACCTACCCAACGAGCAAACCGAACTACCCATCCACCAACCAACCGACCAACCAACCACCTAAACGACCAATCAGTAAATCAACCAATCGACCACCCACCCACCCAACCAACCAGCCAACCTCTCGCCTACCCATTAACCGACCAACCACCCAACCACCTACCCAACGAGCAAACCGAACTACCCACCCACCAACCAACCGACCGACCAACGAACCAATCAATCAACCAACCAACCAACCAACCAACCAACCAACCAACCAACCAAGCAAGCAAACAAGCAAACAAGCAAACAACCAACCAACCAACCAACCAACCAACCAACCAACCAACCAACCAAGCAAGCAAACAAGCAAACAAGCAAACAAGCAACCAACCAACCAACCAACCAACCAACCAACCAACCAACCAACCAACCACGCAAACCACCCAACTAACAAAACAACCAACTTAGTGTAATCAAAGTCAAGGGGTTCTCCTGATACCGTAATAGCAAGAGCAGGGTGTTCGGATGGACATTTGGAAAACATGATGACTTTTGCAAATTTCTTGACATGTTCCTCTGCCGCATGAAAATGGCGTATAAGCTGCGTCATGAAGATATATTCTTACGTTGACAAGATGGTTCCGTTCCTTGCCACGTGCCATCCGCCAGGCATTGCAAGAAGGCCGTACCTCCACCCGCCTGTCTGTAGCCATCTTGGCACCGAAACGTCACCGTGGTTCCAAAAACCGTTATGACGGTATCCATAACACTCAATGGGTAGGTCTGAACGGGCCCACAGTCAACCACTGATGGGAAAATGATTTAAAACAAATTGTTTTAAAGGTAGTACCAAGCTTTTGCAGAGCATCGATGGGGTCTTCAAGCGAAATAATATTATTGCAACTTAAATGACAGACTGTAGTAAACTTATCAAATTCAAAGCAATAATGGCATGTTTCAATCAATATTTAGCAAATTGCCTCTTAAGTCGCCTGCTAGACATCTTACGAAAACAAGGAAACTACAAGAAAATCCTGGCTACAATTTTATTTGTTTCTTCTTGACGGGGTGTTGCAGAGAGCTAACAATTCTAAAGTATTTCGATGCATGTCAGAAGCTTATCCAAGAAAAATCTTGCGTAGATTTTGCATATTTTTTGAATAAGTGCTGAACATGTATTTGCGTTCTAAACTATATGAACGTATAGTTTTAAGGTGCAGAAAATTTAATGAATAATGCAAGTAGGCTACATCACTTAATGTTATAAAAGTTATATGCGCTTGAACGAAAAATTATTGAAATTAAAATGATAAGTCGGGGAGTAGAGGGCAACATTTCCCTGCAGGACATGTGCACAGTGATATCCCTATGATTCAAACATCACATTATGTTATTACTATTTTTTATTTCTTTTATTTTTTTGCTGGTTTCAGGTTCTTTTTTGACTGGCATTCGTCGAGGCCATGCTGAACATTGAGAAAGATTAATGAAAGTGTGTCTAATCAACTGAAGTTATATGTAGACTTTAAAACACATGATGAGTAGAAACTATATATTTGCAAAACTTACTCGAACATGTCGGTACTGGTAGATCCCAAGTCCCATCGTCCTGGCAGGTGAGGGTTTCAGAACCCTGCAGTACGTAACCGGACTGACACGCGAAAGAAAGAGTGTCACCGGGAACAAATTGTCCCTGTGGATTTACGTAGTTCCCGTTATCGGGAGCGGGGACGTCGGGGCAGCTCACAGGAGGAACTAGACGATGAGATAATTGATAATGATGATGATGATAATAATGATACTACTGCCACTACTGTTTCTACTACTACTATCACTACTACTACTATTACTACTACTACTACTACTACTACTACTACTACTACTACTACTACTACTACTACTACTACTACTACTATTAATAATAACATTAGTTGTGGTGATGATGATAATGATGCCATCATCAGTGTATGGATAATCATACATTTGTAATTTGTAGTATTTCTACTACTACTAGTATTACTACTACTACTACTACTACTATTACTACTACTACTACTTCTACTACTACTACTACTACTACTACTACTACTACTACTACTACTACTAGTAGTAGTAGTAGTAGTAGTAGTAGTAGAAGTAGTAGTGCTGCATCTACAATTATTCTTACTACTCATTGCAATTTTATATATCAGAATCAAATGCCCATCTTTTTTAAGTATGCAATTTTGATTGATATATCAACTCACCTGGTAGGGTAGAATCTAAAAAGTGAAGAGAGAACAAAATAATTACATTTCATTTAGTATAAAATATTTTTTAAGACGCTACTTCTCATTGCAATGAATTTTCTGTTTCTAAATAGAACAAAACATATCATTTTGCTTTTATCTACTTAATATGCATTCATCAACTAACAACAAACATGACGAAATTGAATTCTTTGAAATTGTGCTTCATTGGCTTAGCCAAAGAGGGGAATTAGGGGTTCATGGCCCCTTATTAATCAGCAAGTATGAATAAAAAATAATTATATTGAAAAGTAGATAGATAAATAAATAGATAATTACTGAAAGAAATACATTATATACATTATATACATATATCGATAACAACATTATGTAAAAATTAAGATAAATAAACAATAACATAAATGAATAAAAAAAAAACAAATAAATAAACGAGTACATGCGGAAGTTTGGTAAACAGATCAACCGGAAGTACAACTTAGTTTCACTCGAAGTTGATGAGAGGGCACCAGAAGTTCTCCAAGTTACCACTTCGAGCAAAGATATTTTGCACTCCCAACCATTAAAAAATCCTGGTCGCCAGCAAGGGCGGCGTTAGGGTTAAATATTAGTGGGAAGGGGGTGGGTGAGCGAAATCTGTCGGGAAAAATTTGGCCGTTCCCCCAAAAAATTTTCCCGGCCCAATAGCGAGCCAAAAAGAAAGAACACCAAAAGTTGGGGGGAGGGGTGCCGATGACGACGCAAACACATAACCATCGCCCACCCCACCACCCCCAAAACAAACAAATCAAAAAACAAAAAAAAAACAAAAAACAAAAAAACGAGTCAAAATGGCAAGCCCAAACGTCACAATGGGAGGGAGGGGGTGGCCGACGATGATGAAACCAATTTTCACTGCCAAATTGTCCGTTCACGGCATTTTCAAAAAGCACCGCCCAAGTAGGCCACCGTTGTGCTAATATTGGCTTACCTCTACAAGTCGGTATCTGCGGCGACCATGTCCCATCTTCCTGACAGGTGATTCCACCTCCAGGAGGATCCAATACATACCCAGCCTGGCAGCCGATTAGGATCGTCTTGCCTGCGCGAAACACTTCTGTAGAGTTGTACTCGGGAACAGATCGTCCGTTACTGGGCAAAGGTGGCGCGCTACACTTTAATCCTGCCAGGGTGGACAGACAGATAAAAATTATTTACGTATAAGTAAGATTATCTAGCCATGACTAAATCGTATCGACTAATTATAACTCAGCAGCTACTCCTACCCATACAATCAAAATGAATAATAAGTTTGCTTACATAATATGCAATCAATGTCTGATAAAACGTACATTTCAATTGCCTACACGGAATAAAATCTTTAAAATCGCCTTGACGTTTTTTTTTACGACTGATATCACTACTACTATACTGCTACTAGATCCTCTTTCACGATTTTACTGCTATTACTGCTAGTACTACGACCACTACCACTACTACTACTACTACCACTACTACCACCACCACCACTACTACTACCACTACTACTACTACTACTACTACTACCACTACTACTACCACTACTACTACTACTACTACCACTACTACTACTACCACTACCACTACTACTACTACCACTACTTCTACATCCACTACTACCACTACTACTACTACTGCTACTACCACTACTACTACTACTACTACTACTACCACTACTACACGGGGCAGCACCAGTGCAACATAGGGAAAGCAAAAAACTAATGGGTGGGGCAAAATTTCTTGTAGACCTACATTTAATGAATTACACTGCAAACAATCCACGATTTACCGTATTTAAAGCTTTTAGGGCCGCCCCCCCCCCCCCCGACGCTGCCTGTATGCTATTGCACGTATTTTGTGTTATGACTGCAGTCTACTTGTCGAAAATTACCACCACCATTACCACAACAAACAAAAACACCGACGATAACTGCAATACAATAGCAGAATACTGCAATAAATTGCAATGGCTTTACATTATAACTTACTGCAGTCGTAGACTTGCATTCGGTAAGCCCCACCACATCTCTCGCCTGGGTTTCCGCTGCATATCAGATCGCATTGCGAATCTTGTAGTTGACCAAATCCATTATACTGGGAGTTCTCGTCACCACAATAGCATTCACTATCTGACTGGACTCCGGCGTATGTGAACCCGCTGTCACAGCAGATATCGAGGCACGAATTCACATCAAGATCTCGGCGAAAGCAACCTGAAAATTGATAAACCCATCTTGTCATTTTGTTAAAAGACACAGGCTAATATTGTAACGTTGCTATCTGAGCTGCATAGTAGTGTTTGAATTGACAAATAAACACACTAGAATTAAAAAAAAAGTTTGGAAAATTATGCTGCCACTGGCAAGATACATGTATGAATGAATGAACAATTAGTACTCGGGCCAAGTACAAAATAGCCTTGATCCACACACAGTAAGTTTATCGGAGGAAATGGGCTGGTGAATCCGGTCAACTTTTCTTTTTCACTTTTTTTTAAACCACTAAATAATCATTTTGAAATGCAATCTTTTCACGGCTTCATTTCTAGACCTTATCAAAGACACTTTGAGCATGGAGGATTATGTAGCTCACATTTGTTTAAACTGTGGTCATTGTTAGCACGTGGCTTTAATTTTACCGAATTTGATTGTAATTTGAATAGTTCATATGATTGATATAGCCTATCTTATCCAACATCAATATAAAAAGTACGACGTTTAACTTAACATTCATTAAGTTGCCTGTTCGCCCTGAAGATTTCAGATTTGGTGTTAAATGTCAGCACTCTTTTTGTGGTATTCAAACACAAAAAGAAACATTATCTTAAAACACCGAAAATTGAATCGTTCACATAACACCAACATGATTATTTAAAACACCGGAAGTGTAATCTTTCACGTAATACCAAAACAATTATTTTAAACACCCCAAAGTATAATCTCTCACATCAAGGGGTTGACGATCAACAAGGCATCTGCATATATTGTGACTGATACCCTGGGTGTAAAATTGAACACCCCTGTTTTCGCACTGATTGCCATGACGACTCATACCTTTCTGCCCACCTCATATAATTCATCTTATAATTATGTTCAAATCTATTCTTATCGTACCTCATCTTATGTCATAATATTTCGCCCCAGTTTCGTCACTCTCATCCCACAATGGTTCTCCCCTTTCTGTTTCACATAACCCCGCCAAGCACTGAATTGCCCCGACTTCATTATCTATTATCATATTTGTTTCAACTCTATGGGCGTCAACAGGTTGGGGAGAAGGGAGTGCCTCCCAACACGTTCAAAGATATGAGAGACATTGTTATCCCCACTTTAGGGAAACTAGCACCATATCTAAGAAATACATCCTTTACATTTCCATGCGTCCCCGCTGCGTGTTCTAATAAAAAAATAAACTCTTGTCTTGTACAGCACCCTAATAAGACTAACATATACCAAAAAATAAACACGAAGGATCTCGTTCTAGTTTGGTTAATGTGTACTTAACGATAAAGCCACAGGATCAGAAACCCTGTTCATTCATGAGGCAAAACATCCACACTACTGCATCGATTTTCCCCTCCGCTAAAGACTCCCAGTGGTTCTAGATCTACGAAGCTGCTGATCTCCGAAATAACTTTAATTTTTGATAATGGTAAAACTAGCGCCATCCTCCACTTCACTAAAACTTAAAACCTTAAAAACTTTAAATGGAGAAGAAATGAAACATTTTAGTTAATGACCTTTCACCAATCACCTCAACAATTTTTTTTACAAACCTTTCCTTGTGTTGTCACAGTCGTGGCAAATGTTCGAGTTCGAACAATCGGTGAAATCATCCAGAATGCGATTCCGATCATCGTTAAAACATCCAAGGTATCCGATAGCTGGTGTATGAATAAACATGTAAAAAAATTACTTTTTTATCCAAGGTGTTATCAAAACAAATGTCATTTATAATGCCTGTGGCGTGTTTCTATGTTCGTCTGACATGTCAAGCAAATAAATCATTTTCTGGATGGAAAAGGGGGAGGGGACTGACTGAGCAATCTTGAACGAGTTTTTCAAAGATTTACAATTGAACTCTATTTCGACCCTCATGGGATACGACAGACGCAATAATTATAATTTTATAAGGTCATCCTTATAAAGTTGTGTATAGGATTGATTTGAAAGACCCTATATTGGTCTTCTTTTAACTTTTTCGTGGATATAAGTGTAAGGACCGCAAATGTATCGGAATGTTGAGCTGCAGGTATTCTTTTACATACAATTAACGAATAATTTACAATAATCAAACCATTTCATTTGGACTTACGACTTAATTCCGAAAATAGGACAACCACAGAAGAAACTATCGAATTTTGTACGACAGAACATACGAAATTACTGTATTGTTTCGCTCAGGTTTGCACACACGTGAAAGACAGGGGGTGGTTATAAAAACAGGCAGGTCTTGCAATAAATTATGACAGAAAAATGTTCGGATCACTTCGAAAATTGACATTAACGGGTAGATGGTATGTATAATATTTTTGTTTCTCTCTTGAAAAGTTCAAGAGTTCTCAACGCTTACGTAGAGAGCTTCACCGACCTACTCTCAAAATATGAATAACTAAAATCAAATGAAATGATAATAATAATCAATTAATCACTTACGGTGGCGTACGCAATTGACGTAGACACTCTGGCAGACAGTGTTCCCCAGCCATGTCATTCCACCACTGCACTGCGTTAGTCCAGATTCTCGTCCCGTACAGCCGAGTCCGTCCAGCCATACCCTCCGGTTGGATTGAACCGCACTGGCGGGTGTCCCGGCAGTTACAGACGCACCGTTGTAACCTTTACCAACAAGAAGAAGAAACCATGACGGTTCATTTCATTTTACAGATAAATAGCGACAATAACTTACACATAGAGATAAATCTTTACCTTTGTGCACGAAGCAATTGGAAACCCCTTTTTACGCTGTCGTGGAACACACATAATGCTTTAAATACAGTCTGTTACGAAATTATCCTGAAATATTGCTTTGAATGGCTAGTCTAAAATGACCTAAACAAAAAAAAATGATTCACCACTTCAGCTCCCTTTTTGATTTTCCAAAGGTTCTGTCCAGTGCACCGCGTTGTCTTAACACAATTTTGAACACCACATTTTGTCATGCATCATTCAATCCACGTTGCACAATCTTTGGCATGTCTTTTACAGTATTGGGCGTATGGTCCGTACAACATGCTCAGGACCACATACAAGTACGTAGTTGGTATGCAATAACTACATCGCGATACCAAAACCAATAAAACTGCATGTGCTTGTAAAGTAAATGAATACTCATTTAAGGGCATCCAGAAGGCCCCAAAGACTGATCATGGCCATGTTTTTTTTTAATCTAAAAATCTGTTTAGGGTTTAACCGTTATTACTTGTGTCAAATTAATGAAAATAATGGAAGGAAGGTAGAGTTAGCTGATAGGTAACTTAGATAAATTAAATCAAATCGCTATTAATCATACGTTTAGCCTATATTCATAATGTTCCACTATTAAATGCCGTCCATTGGTAATTTGGTATGACATATCTACGGTCTATCGGACTTTCAGTGTGTATGTCTTTTAACCAGCTTATGCACGTGAAATAATGTACAATGTAATAAAAGAAAAACTGTGAAAAATACTGGCAATTTCAATCTTTTGCATGTAGAAGTATAGTTGCAAAACAGTTAACAGCAAGTTGGTTATTACAACAAAAACACAACCACCGTACCTGTTTTACCCAATTCATCGCAATCACTGTGCTGAATTTGGAACAGCTGCGACAACTCCCACGAGGAAAAAAAGGTTCACAGAAGGTGTGACAGTATTATAGTCTGGTGCAATTTCAAAACATGTGGCTATCTGCACTTTTAAACGGACAATTTGTATCATTTTAAATCTTATTTGGCATTATCAAGCAGAAGGAGGTGTTGTTTTTCTCTACTAGGAATAAAATAATGTAAATCACTTAAATATAACTAATGTATCATGCACTATAATTCGCCCGCGGGAATGCATAGAGACCGACTGTACATGTTAATGGAATAAAGTTGTAAGTCATGTCATCCTCCTGTTCTGCATCCAAACACGAACACCATGTGTAATTGCTCCTGAACTCAAAGTTTTGGGAGTAGAAATGGAAGAACATATAGGTATATACCCCTGATAATGATTACGAAAAAAACTCTCATCACTTATCTCATAATGTGTATCTTTGTAATTTTAAAGAATGTCGACGGTGCACATTTACGTGTGGAGGTAAATCATGTTACTTTTTTTTCTCACCATACGTAACTATGTACAGTTTAATATATTCATCAAACATGAATAAGTGTCCAAATGAGAAATACATCCACTTCTGAACCCAAGTGAGGGATTAATACTTTTTAGTTAGGGGCACTTACACAAGATTATTACTTTTTCACGTTAAAGGTAAATGGCATGATTGGTGGTAGTCCTCAACTTTGGCTGAAACTATTTTAGAATCAAATAAATTAAACAAGGATTCTGCTGTGAAAATCTTGTAGTCAAACTTTGACTGATTCTAAAATAACTTATGTCAATATCCCTCGTGCCAGGCAAAACTGTTGTGTAGCTCTCTATGGCTGCTATTTTTATCGGGGCATGAGAGAATTACAATACTATTATGTTCATGCTTGATTCTTCTTAAGTAAACATATTAGAGACAAATCCTCCCAACTGGTATATTCACTCCATCCGGTGTATAGTTGGTATATATTTCAACTTATTTGGTTGTTGAGGCATTTTCAAGTGGTCCCAATCAGGTCACTAACCTTTAATAGTGAATTTGGATCTCAAATTTCCTTCACTATTGTGATTTTAGCGAATCGAAATTGAGACTTACCTAACTGAACACAGGCGACAACGGCGTTTTGACTCGTCCAAGCCCCGTTACAAACTCGTCCCCACTCACCGCTGTGGAATATTTCCACAAACCCCGAGACGTCATCGCCACCTGTCAACCGAATATCGCCCTCCTGATGTCCTGAGGAGTTAAGTTGTATTTAAAAACCATAATGCACGCATGAAACAAGTAATTAACCTTAACCCTCACCTCTCCCTCACACACACACACACACACACTCACACACGCGCGCGCTGGAAATTGTGGTCTGTCCATTCGGCAGTTTGTGCGGTGGGCTAGGGCCGCTGGCAGAAAATAAAATAAAAACAAAAGCAAAATCCGCTGGGCGTTTATCGCCCGTTTGTGATGCAAAACATAATAGGGGTTCATGTCCCTCCAGGTATTGCAGCCAGTTTGCTGATTTCCGCATAAATGTGAACACACATAAACTGTCCGTGATATCATATGCATGGGTTGCCGTATACCTTCTCACCTAAGCCAACCACTTTCTACATGTTATAAAATTTCGCGTTGTGTCTTCTTCCATTTGATACCAAAACAACATTTGATTATGTGCAATATTCTGCATGATTTCATTTGATTTGGGAAACTTATTAAGACATTTGGGAAAGAGGGTAAGGAGCGAGTGCCCCCCGAAATAATTTTAAATTTTCTTATCAAGATTTGGTTTTATATAGTGTATCATAGAAAAGTTTCAAAAAGTAATTATTGTGTACGCTGTTTTCTTTTCGAAGGGCGGTGGCAAAGGTGCGTATTTAGAAGCAATACCATTTTGTTCTTTTGTTTCCAGCTACCCTCCTGCTCGAAAATAAAGTCTTAGATTAGGAGACAGATAAAAGGTTTTAGTGAGGGGTTAAAAGTCTATTCTCAGTGTGTGTTCAGTGATTCTGCAAATGATGTAAGATATAGATTTTGTGACCTGTCTCCACGATACCCTGATAAAGTCGCACATCTTATGATACGTTAACAAAGAGAGAAAAATGATTTGGATAAAAAAATAAAAGTATTCAAAACTTCTGCAACATGACTGTGGAGGTCATAAAACTTTAGATTTTTTTTAGTACTCTTCACTTTCATACTTTATATCGTAATTACGATATTTCCCACTTCGCTAACTGTTAGGTTGTGTGACTTTATCAGGGTACGTAGTTACGGGTCACATTTGTCAAACTACTTGTAAAACATGTTAAAGAAACATCGATGTCGTGTGTTCACAGAAAATTCAAAATTCGGGCAAAATAAACATTTGATTATGGGATATAGACCACGTACGTGCTATTATTTTAAACCCTCTTCCAAACACTGACGGGCCTACAACAATAAATATGAAAGTTATATATTGCATAGGCTATACTGGAATATGTAGTCGAACACTTACCACTGCAGAGTAAATTCCAGTAAGACAACAGGAAAATAACAGGAGCAAGAGCCTTGTCCCACAGCATAGCTCCACAGGATTTAAAATAAGCAATTAGATTTCAAATAAACTCATCCGTTCTTCTTCAGTTACTATAATCCAAGTATTATGTCCGTTGATGTGTTTGTAAGATTTCAAAATAGCAAAAATCACAAACCTCCAGCTATAGCCAGCTGTGGCGATTTTGCAACCAACCTGTGTTTTTGTTCCAATTCTATGGTAGACGAAATATGATCGATTATTGAGGCGTGTACTCTTTTGTATCATTTGGATAAACACAACTTCTTTTGTGTTTCAAGGTTGCATGTATTCACACCTGCAATGGACTTTATTGCGCTGATATTTAATAAAAGGGGCGTTTTTCCTGACCACATGCGTACATGGTAATTCGCAGTTTTGTTTGCCATTAAAAGACATTTCCAAGAAGCAAAGGCTGACCTGTTTAAAATAAAATACATCAAATAACCCAATTTAACTCAGTGAGTTAAATTTCATTAACATAATTTATCCTTTTCTCTTCGTTAAGTTCTGTAATATCTATACACTTATTTAACAAAAGTGTTTCTCTCAGAGAGATCACATGAACTTGAACTTGGCATCTCTTCACTATAGTAACGTCGCTACTGCCCATATAGAAATGGAAGGAATTTGGAACTGTACATTATGTTTACTTCATGCTAAGGCGATCATTATGTATCATATTCGCTGGGGCGCAAAATCTATTTAACAAATCTATTTAAAAAAAAGTGCAAGTATCCTTCACCTTAAGTATAAAGGAACCATCCGAATAGTCGTGTATTTGCATCTCCTTTGACCAAATTGACACTACAATCGTTTTTTTTTCTTACTATCAAAATTGATAAGATGCAAGGTCTTTTACAGTTACAATTCTTTTGTTTCCTAAAATAACTCTCCCCCTCGTCTTCCGCCTCCTCCTCCTCGATCAATATCTAAACATTCTCCAACCCCTGTGTTTGTAATATCGCAAATTTCTTCCCAGAACTTCATGAATGTGGCTCTTACATGCATACAACATGGAGGGGTGGGAGATGCATGCACTCTGTTTGTATGTGAGTGTGTGTGTGTGTGTGTGTGTGTGTGTGTGTGTGTGTGTGTGTGTGTGTGTGTGTGTGTGTGTGTGTGTGTGTGTGTGTGTGTGTGTGTGTGTGTGTGTGCGTCGTGTGTGTGTGTGTGTGTGTGTGTGTGTGTGTGTGTGTGTGTGCGCGCGCGTGTGTGTGTGTGTGTGTGTGTGTGTGTTTGTGTTTGTGTGCGTTTGTGTGTGAATGTGTTTTGTGTGTTTTTGAGGGGGATGGGTTATAGGTTTTGTTATCGTATTAATTGTAGATACGTGTAACAAGGAGTTAGAGCCCATTCACAACTAAATGGTCTCTTGAATGAAAATCACTGATCATGCAAAATAGATTTCAGACTAGTAGAAAGCTAAAAACTCAGGCAAAGGAACGCATTTTTCCGGAGTTACGAAAATTGAGTTAACCCGTTTTGCGACCAAACTCTTCAAACATTATACTGTTGGACTAGAATCTCCACTTACAGGCACTCGGGCATTAACGAACACCACATAAAACATTACAAACCAATAAAACACCGTAAAAGTATTGTTTGAGAGACGATCAATACAATGACATTTATTTCAACAGACTTCACCGTTTAAGGAGGAACAGCAGTATTGTAAGGTGTTATATTTAGCATGTCTAAAATAATGTCTTGTATTAAATCGCACTCGTGATTTGATTTTCGCACACAACTGAGCTAAACATGTAAGGCACAACCAATTAAAAACAGAGCGGGATATTAATATACACGAACGTTGCAACACTTTCTTAGAAAATGGGTGAAACGGTTCACGTTTAAATTAGAAATGACGGAATTAAGTGTGAATGTGGAATGAACATTATGATTTTTCACTCATTGTGGAGTCACCTCAGTGATCAATCAGTCACCACAAAGGTTACTTCAAAACAAGTCAAATACACACATGTTAATTCCAAATTCACTATTTGAAAATTATCTATTTTAAAAAGTACTAGTGTACTGTTATTATATAGCGAATCTGTTGCGATTAGTGATGCTGTTTTGATATTTGTCAGGTGGTTTATCTTCACTGAAACGTTTCGAGATCAGCAAATCAATGACTAATGATAATTATTCTAAGTCCTGTGTTTGGCGAAAAAAAGTATTCAAAACGATTATAAATATTTCCAATTTTTCGGTTTAGATAAGTCACATGAGAAGTGAAAATGAAAAAAGGGAAGGTTGGATTACTTATTTCATTGTGTAGGGTAATGTCAACGGTAGCAACAGTTGCAGTGGGAGCAGTATTGGCAGTAGAAGTAGAAGAAGATAAGTTACTGCTCTTGCAGCTGTTTTTGTTGAGGTAGTTATTCTAGAAGTACTTGCTGCTATCTCAGTGGTAGTAGTTGTAATAGTAATAGTCATAGTAGTAGAAGTTGTAGTAGAAATAGAAGAAGTAGTAGTAGAAGTAGTAGTAAAAGTATAGTAGTAGCAGCAGTATTAGTAATTGTTGGTGTAATGGTCGTAGTAGTAGTAGTAGTAGTAGTAGTAGTAGTAGTAGTAGTAGTAGTAGTAGTAGTTTTAACAGTAGTAGAAGTTGAGTTGTGGGAGACAGTGTGCGTGTGTGTGTTTCCGCCAATACCATTTGTCGTTAACTTTTTTTTAAGTGGGTTATGTTGTTTTTATATTCAAATTAGATGTCAGTACACACAAGCTACCAGATGAATTTAATTTGATTGTCTATCAAATAAGCAGCATCAATTCCGAGTTCTGTTTAATCAAAACATAAAGAAAACATATCTTGTTATTTTAATCTAACTATCCGGCCGTAGCATAAATAAATAAATACGAAATGGCTGGGACAGAAATATGTTCATTGTTATACCCATTTAATCGTGTACACGGAGTTTCCTACTTAACAACATCCATTCTACATAGTATCTATATCTATGCGCACTCATATTGTATGTCTATAATTCTATAGAATCCTTGATTACACACACAATTTTGTCAATTACGTTCACCTATCTTTAACATTTTATCTACGTAACACATATTCCTCTGAAACAACAAATATACAACTGACAGAACAAATATTTTCTGCGTATAAGATTCTAGAGTAAAACTATTTTAACCTTTGTATGAAAACATTGCACTGTTTCAGATATAATCACTATTTTTTTCTCTGTACATCAGCGACATTATACATCACCGATAAACACGCCATGCCACAAACACGAATATAATCGGAAAATGACATTCAACAAATAATCAATCGCTTTGTACAAAATATGACAGTTATATACAGTTAAAGACTTGCTTAAAGTCAGATTTGGTAATATAAATGATATACAAAATTTCAATAAATACTATCCTTGAATAAAATTTAAAATTTATCTATTTTTAACAGCTGAATACAGATAGTGAACGATCGAGGTAAGAAATATTTGATCTAATATAATAAGTCAATTTTACAAGTTTTGTCAGAATTAACTCTCTAAACGATTATGTGAGTGTAGGTTACTTCTATCAGATGATCTTTATAATGACATTTTTTCCAGCCAAAATGTGTCCGTTTCAGTAAAGGAGAAGAGAAGTGGAAGAACGAGAAATGTAAACATATAAAACAAACCAATCAAGCATAAAAAACAAATGTTCCTTCATTGCATATTTCAAAACAGGTAAAAATGACAAATGAAACACCCGGGCCATGGTAATCAAAGAAATTTTTACATCTCTGTATAAGAGCAAATATAACATGCAGACAATATACTACAAAATCTTGATGGACTGAAACAAAAGGATAATACGAGTTATCTATGTTTTGTCATATTACTCACGCCTTGAAAATATGAAGCAGAAAATGATATGATCGTATTCAGAAAACTATAACGTCAATGTGAAATGCGTTTTGATGATTATCTCATACATTTTGTGGTAAAGACTACTCATGGAGAGTCCATGTGTCTTATATTTTATGAAGAATATTTCGCAATATAAATTCAAGTATACTAACACTGAGTCGTACAACATACAATTCGATTAACCATAAACTTGCAATCTCACAAAAAGACTTGACATTCGCCGATGACAATGTTGAGAGAAACTCGCATAATCAATATTTTGATGCAAGTTAAACTGAGCACAATGTTTACACATTCATACATTTGGAATACTCGAGAACAACAAGTTAAAACCTAGTTTATGCGTTTTCCAACATGTGCCGGTTTATCTTATCTTTATGTAGCATCAATTCATGACAAATTATACACAATAGTCCCTCACATTAAATTTTGTATAGTAATGATAAATATTTACAAGCAGCCATAATATGCTACAGATCACTACACTAGACCTTATTGATGTACCTATCGTTAAGATATTATTTACACGACACAATGTTATTTAGTTTACATTGAATAATTTACACAAATGTACACAATTCAAAGTTACCTTAGAGGACAACAAATATCGAATTTTGACTTCCGATTCAAATATTACGTACCATTCTTTTTTTTTTTTTTTTTTTGCTTTTTTTTCAGCGCGTTACAGTAAGGTCATTAATCCTACCTGAATCCGTTCTTGTTTGCTTTAAAAGAAAGACAAGTACACGTACACATGGGCGCAAATCCACGTAGGAATGCTATTCATGTGGGGGGGACACAACAATAGGTGTCCCCCCCCCCCCCACATGAAAAGCATTCTTGGGTGGATTTGCGCCCATGCACGTACATAAAATATGGGGACTAGGAGTTATAAGGTGTGGGACATTTGAAAACTATTTAAGCAGTTGGTTATCAACAATAAAAACCATGAATACTAAACATTTTAGAGGTATTCTGTGACATGTGAGAATAATTATGATGTAAGATTAAGGCCATTTATTGAAAGGAGGCATAAATGCCCTCAGTATTAATTGTGCGTGTTATAGCGACTTGCCTTCCTGTACTTAACTTACTAAAGTATATAAATGCTATAAGAGATGGGCTCGAATTTTATGTAAATGCTGATGAGGTTCTTGTCTGCAAATGGCTAGAATATTGAGGTAAGATTTAAAGTCTAATACTGGATGAGATGTAAAAAAAGTGTGAATTGAGGGAACAGAGGAATTTGATCTAGGATTATCTTAAGCTCTAGACGTTTCTACTTTTTAAGTGACCCTTAACAAGATGGAGAATAATTACGATATATCTCGGGTTGAGGTCGAATTTGCGTGTTATACGGGTTTATTATCGATCGCTCTTATATACAGTTCACGATGGAGGGTAGATAAACAAAGCTTTACTGCAAGGGCAATGCGACAATAAAAATAGAAAGCAACATTTGCCTACCGGGTTCGACAGCGGTGTGAAGCTACTAGAGTACATGTATTATTCTATCTAGCACAGTTGTACAGTATTGTAAACTGCAGCATATTGAGTTGATTTTGACACGGTCAGAAATCGATTTTTTTTCTTATAGAGTAATCCTCTAATATGAAACATATTAAAATAACTAAACTCGATATACAATATTGATTTTACTGTTTCTATCTAGTCACTATAATCCGTATAGGTACATATTTCTAACTTAGCTGGCACTTAAACCAGTAATTTATATACAATCTTATGCGTTCAAATGTTATAATCTATTTGACTATATCAGACACTCCACCAAGAATCGCATTTTCTTAATTTACTTGATGATATACTGTATTACATGCATTACACGAAACAGTTCACATGACGTAACTTTTACAGTGCAGAGGGTGCTAATATGCACCGCAGTATACACATAAATTTAATTTAATTTATTTTTTCGAGCATGTTAAAGGTCCACTGTCATGACAGGATGAAAACGCCCTCTTTCAAATCATGAAAAGGGCGCACTAATGACACCCACAATGCAACAGAAACAGCCATGACAGTGTGAAAAAATAACACATTTGTTATCTTCCCACAATCTGTACACTATGGCACTGCACCAGCTCATGTTTGTGAATATGTGCCTGTATTCCAGGACTAGTTGACATCCTCTCTGTGGTTGAGTTGACCCTTTGACAGTGGGCCTTTAAGAGTTAGAGACTATTATACTCCCACAATGTGGTTTTCACAAGAGAAATACTTATTAATCTCACTATTTTTTAAAAATACTACAGCCAATAAATCCGTGTAATCTATGTTCATGTTTTACCTAAACTAAATAAGACGGCTATGATTTCAGATAGTGTATAGCCGAACAGGTTACTCACAGTAATATTCCAACCTATAAACTGTCTGAGATCATTTTGATGACAAATGCACAACACCGTAAAATGTTGACTACAGTTAGAGTAAACGCTTTTATTCTATGAAGTATCACTTACTTAGCTACATTGATATCCATGGTTACGTATGATCCACAATTATTTTTTTGTTTGTTTTTCAATTTATAGCACAGTTCACAAAAAATAAAATAGATTAAATCGCAGCTGCATCGCTGCATATATCTTCTTATATATTTCTGTTCTCACGACATGTTGATGTGCCATAGATGAAAAGTCATTAATACAAATTGTGCGCTTTTCTTCCTTTTTTGATTGCTACACTGTCTTTCAAAAAATTGAAAAAGAGAAATTATAATGATGGTTAGAACAACAAAAAAAGCTGTGTTGTCACTATTTTATCGTAATTTGTCTGTTTGTGTTTGTGTGTGTTTGTGAGTCCATATTACCGTTGAATTGTTTGAAATGACTTTCCTACTGTCTATGACACACGTCCATCAGTGATTACGAAAGAAATTACTTTACTGGTAAAGATACTCCATACCAAAAACGTGGGGTTGCCCCCTTAATAACACACAAGACACAAATTTCCAACCGTCTTCGAATACATCGCATCATAATACAATCACACATGTAGCATCACTGATTCCAGATTCCGGGCTGCTAAGTTTTCCTGACGATTTCCCCCAAACAGTGATCTTGTCATATCTTGACAAACAAAATGGTGGTGGTGGTTGCGGAGGGGGGGGGGGGTTCTTAGTTAATCTCCCTGGATGAAGTATGTAACTGTTTGCAGCTCTGCCGACTAAGGTCATGACCCTTGTTTACCAAAACAAACTGTACATCACAATAACAAGACAGAGAACAAGAGATCGCATCTCAGTCTGTTCAATAAAGGCATTCTTAGCACATATCTCTATATTTCGGAAACTCCACCTGCAATTAGAAAGCTTAGTTATGT
>JZLH01S0597304.1:0-11385 GCA_001188425.1 Eucidaris tribuloides
CTTAATTGATCTACAGACCTGTAAGCTGACCTGTTTCATTATGAATTTAAATTGAATTGATGCAATAGACTACAGTGGACAAGACTTTTTAATCCCCATTAACCCATTGAAGACTGTATGAGTAGGGACAGTGATTTTCCATTTTACCTGTAAATCAAACGGAAAATCCGTTTGGTTCTTATACTTTTCATGTAAAAATTCATGGAATTCACCTTTGCAAAACGGAATTCATGTTTTAGCTGTGTACATTTTCTATGACAAAACGGAATTTCCATTTTTAGATCAAGTTGAAACGGAATTACAGGTTTTCAGAAACGGAAAAGACTATTTTTTGAAATGGAAAATTACTGTTTCTATATGAGATATCTTGGGCTGGGGTCTTTGGAGAATACATGTGTAATATTAAAAACAATTTGTCAGTCTGCAATGGGTTAACACAAAGGGGAGAAAACTGGTGTAGCTACAATGTAGACATCTGAAATCAGTAATCTGAACTAGAGGTTCATTTTAAATGTGCAGTACAGTGTTATTAAAAGTAATATTGATTTTCCCCGTTCTTGGATGGATCCATGTGTACACTTGTCCTAAACTGCATCCTTGGAAACATATCCATCATACAAAAATTACTTAAGTCAAACCATCAGGAGCTAGGGTCTCAAGGCATATTGTCATGCTGTATAGACTGATATTTGATCACAAATCATTTGAAAAGATAAACTAAAACTACACTAGTTTGACTGCATGCAGATGATAGGTATATGCCTCCACAGTCTACACTCACACCCAAACTGATTTGAATTGATTTCATTATTATTTACGAGAAAATCATTAGAAGCTTTGACTCTAAGATATCATATGTATCATTGGTAGAATATAATATTGAATTGTGCTTTATAGATTCATGACATTTCACAGGGGTTTGTGCTTTTTTTGCGGGGGTTTGCAAATGATTTAAGCCACTATGGGAACAAGGCCAAAATAATGAGACATGTAAGCCTTGTGACGTTTGACCTTCAATTCAGAAATCTAATTGATTCATTGGTGCTTCATTCAACATACTTAACAAAAGTTACATTAAAATTCAATAAGACACTCTTAAGTTCTTGTGGAAACAAGTCCAAATCAGAAAAAAAAAATGGTAATGGATGGACGCATGCACGCACGCACAGATAACCCCAAAACATGATGACTTAAACATGACATTTCCTAATGTTTTAAGTAACAATGCTGGACTTTTTAACTCTTAACATGCCAGAAGATTTTAACCTGCATGGACCTCATGTGTATTATTCGGTGCAGATCTGCGACTTCGGCACATTAAGAGTTAAAAAATTAAGAATTTAATTTTATCAGATCAACAAAAACTATACATGTCTGTGCATACAGGGATGTGCTATATTATGTTTCATTGCCTGAAATCCTTAAAAATAGCATAGCTCATTTGCGAGAAAATAATAAACCTCTGCCGTCAATTTCTTTGTTAGAAATCCATGTGTCCACTTTGCCAAGACAACACATTCAGACATTATATACCATTTTTCACTTCAAAATTTTTATTTGGACCCTAAAGTGGATCAAATTTCCCTTAATTAGCACATTTAACATTGGCCGTCTATTTTTCCCCAAACCCTAAATATTGGTCCCACAATTCATCTTCAAGTTTTCACGCACACATCTCATGATACAGAATCCAGATATTCCTAGCCCTCTCCCTCCCCACATACACACAATCTATCCACTAAATATGGTTAATAATTTATCAAGTTTATGCTCATCATGTTGTTAATATAGCAGTTAATTCTTTTTAACAAGAACTACACATATTTAATTATCAAAAATAGCAACCCTCTATAGCACAACAGGATCACTTGCCTGATTGCATCCCCCACCCCCCCCCAAAAAAAAATATATATTCTTACCCCATGTATCTCTGTATTTTACATCATTTTATTCATTGGTAATTGGGGAAGGACTTTATTTTCCGTTCAGTGAATAATAAATTATTAAATAATAATAACGTCTTACCCAGGGTAGCTATTTCAGTCTGATTGACTGCTCTTCCAGCGGGCCCTGCATAACATAAATGTTATCATTACCCTTCCCTGTTCTAGAATGCCGAGCGCCTGGCTAGAAAGCAGAATGTACCATTTTTAAAAGTCTTTGGTATGATGACCCAGCCGGGGCTCAAACCTGCGACCTTCCGCACGTGAGGCGGACGCTCTATCCACTAAGCCATCACGCAGAAAACAAAAACTGTTTAAAAGCTCATGAAAGAATGACGGTCTTGTATGTTTCATTAGGCAACTTGATTTTACAAGTAAACAATAATACAAATTTTTCTACCCCAGAACCCCCCCCCCCCCACCCCTCCCTGATAAAATTATCTACAGACTGGAGCTAAGTCTAGTTTTGGTTGATTTCAGCTGAGTAGCATTTACAGAGGGCCTAGGAAGTAGTAGTCTACAGTACAGATTGTTCAGACCCTGTTTTGTGTGTACCATGATCCACAAGGGTTTCTGCAAACTACTCCACCCCACCCCTCCCCCTTGCCCTACCACACCCAAAAGCACCCTTGGTACAAATAATCAACAATGCACCTCAGCAAGCTACACACGTGCCTTGGCCCTTGTATACAATGGTGAAAGGTCACGCTGAGCTTGCTGTATGCATATACCTGTACATGCAAGTTGTTTTGTGTACGAGGTGAATGAATTGTTCACATGCGTGGTTCTGCACTGCTTGGATTTCTATGCAGCACACACATGTAGCTCCCTGGTAAAGCTGCAAGGCAAGGACTGGCATAGGCATGGGTTGGCTACATCAGCTATGATATTGTAGGCTGTGTATGGACTGAGCTTGTGGGTATAGGCTGGATAAGAGAAAGACTTCACTTCAGCAAGGAAAATTTTAATGTAAGTACAAAGGCTTTATGATACCAAGCAGTAAGCAAGTTGTGCTTGATATTGAGCAGTGTTGTGTACCTATGGCTGTGACTGCAAATTATGAGTGTGAGCTGTGTGCCTGAGCTGTATGTACTGGTGTACTGGTGTGAGCACTGAGCAGATCTACGGGATTAAAGATAAAATAATTGACATTTTCATGCAGCGCTGTAATGGGTTAATGGCCCAAAGCTGTGTACACAAGTAAAACATAAAGATAGGTTTTGAACTCATCATTCATGACTAAGGTTGCTGTACGTAGTCCCAGGCATTGCCTTTTCTGGAGGTGGAGGGTCACTGCTTATCAAAAATTCACAAACTGTTAGCCCCCAATATTTTGTGTTGTTTACCGGTATTACAATTTAGACTTCAATCCCTGTCAAGTTGCTACACTGTGGTCAAAATTTGGCACATTTTGGGGTTCTAAAACATTACAATTTTAATAATCTAAATCTACAAAACTATTTTTATTGCCTAGTCTTGTACTCTTGTAGGATAGTCCTAGCATCCACTGTGTTACTAGCGGATAGAAACAACACTATTTCAACATAAATAAATTTTTGGTTTTGTGTAGTCCATGTAATTATGTAGGCGAAAATGTCACAATTCTCACTATCGCATATAGCAGACTCTGCTCTTTCTGATGAGGTATAACTCTGATAACCTTAACACCTTATTAACCCTTTGCATGCTATAATATAAAATATAGTCGAAAATTTCGGGGGTACCCCGTAATCTCGGGGGTTCCCCCAAGATTTTTCATTAATTGACTAAAAATAACCCGAAAGAAATTTAGAATCTGTTATTGGTGTGATATGATCTTTGGGCATACATGTAAAGCTTTCAAATAAAAAAAAAATCCCCAAAACTAAACTTGGGCTTTAAGAAAGCAACCTACAGGTAATCTCCCAAATATTGTAATTGCTGATGCTAATTAGATTTCATTATAGACTGGGAATTGGTAACATGGATTGAATTCTTTCCAGGGGCCACAAATTTGAAAATATACGGCATCAAACCCTCTCTGGAACCATTTCTTTTGGCCATCAGGCCATTACACTGAATTCCCTTGTTATCAAAAAACACTGCCGAATTCCATAACAATCAATTAATTTTCTCATCTGGTACAATATATGGTTAAGATAAAACTATATCAATGATCATTCCTACAATGTGGTTGTGAGGACAAGATCAAAGTGTCTTTTTCTCCAATGTCATGTCATTAGAAGTGCCCAGCTGTATCCACTTTTTTTTTTCAAAATATCTAAATTATTTGCACAGGCTGGGTAATAAAAATGACCTTTGTTCCGCAAAGTATGCACTATATGCACAAACTGTAACAATGACTGCACTGGCTTAGTGGCTTACTGTTGCAATCAAAGAATGACAATAAAGTTGAAAAGATGTTATGAATTATACTCAAGGTTGACCATTGCTGATACAATTCACGCAAATACATTAGTCTTTGTGCAGCTAAGTCTGTGACCGACCCCACATATACATACACATGTACCTAATACATACACTGATGGGATCATCTGAAAAAAAACACACACACACATTATGACAGGAGTTTTTCTAAACTTAATTTCATTTGATCAAATCATCACATGAGAGTGTGATGCATGCATTGATAATTTTCAATTTGACTGCATGCTTTTACTGTTTATTGAATTTCATACAATTTTGCGTGTTATGCAGAAAATGGTCCCTGGGTTCCTAGGCATACTTATTTGCACTGTAGTTCCCTCAAAAATGCACTGGAATGTGTTGAAATTAGTTGATCTTGAAATGTGAAATTTACTGAATTTTTTACTTGCTCAAGAAAACAGAAAACTAACATTCTAATTTCAAAGGAAGAAGAAACAAAATGTAAACAGTTTGGACAGTTCAAGAAGACAAGAACACAGCTAGAATCTGGGCCATAGGATATTAAGGAGGTAGTCAAATTATACACTACAACTATTATAATTTTTGTGTGTGTGGATTAATTTGACACTACACTGTATGCTCATAGATTTAGGTAGTTCACCATGCATATTTTTTTTAAATGCAGTGTTTTTTTTACAAGATCTTTGGCTGGGAATTTTCAGTTGTTTTACACCATATGCTCTCAGTCTGAACACAAAGTATTTTGCACTGCAAGCCACAATATCAACCTTTCTCTGGATTAATGACCATTCTGTTGGGCCACTGACCAGGCTTTCACTGTATCATACTGTACGTAGATCTATTGAATCACATGTTCAGAATAAATTGACCCTCGGAACAATGGGGTTTCATCTTGATCCCATTGACAATTAAAGGCACTGTATAACAATGTTTCCAGCTTAAAAAAATCTGAGCTACATGATTCCCCATGCTACTAGTGTCTTTGATACAGTCTAAAAATGAAGCCCTGAAAAAATTGCAGTGTAAAACAATCATTAAGTGCTTTAAAAAGTGAAATCATTGAGAGAACCATTCCAGCTTTTCTCCATAGACTGCAGTGTTGCAGAATTTCCTATCGCCCGAATAAAATTAATGTGCCAATTTGTATCTGCACATATTGTACCAGTGACAGCATAACTGTCCAAACTTTTGTGTTCTAGGGTGTTTATTTGTCCATTCAAACACTGTCAGATATGTCAGATAGCAAAGTTCAACAATTTTTTAAACGGGTCTTCCACAGTGTTATATAGTGTCTTTAAATCAATTATATTAAACATCTTGTTTTGAAATACATGTACATACATCAGCCATTAACCCGTTGCTTTGGGAACTGAATGTGTCATGTATTAACTCTATGGGAATTACAAAATCTAGGAGGCAACGGGTTAATAAGAATCAATGAAACACTGGGTCTACTGACCCCACCCACTACTAAATAGAACCTTTGAACCAAAGAATCACCAAACCATTGAAACCTCTATGGAAGGTGACTCTTAATCCTTACTTCTTAAGCCCATTGAGTCCAAAGTACAATCCTCAAATCTTGTTCTGAACTACAGTATCAGCCACTAATAACAATCAATGAACACTGGGTCTTTTGACCCCCACCCACTACACTAAATAGAACCTTTGAACCAGAGAATCAACAGACCACTGAAACCTCTGTGGAGGGTGGCTTTTAATCCTTATTCCTTAAGCCCATTGAATCTGAACTCAGAAGTAATGTACAATCCACATTTATTGAATAGTGACTCATCAATCCTTTTAACCAATGAAGTTTGAAACTGGTTGAATCCTGTTTTAGACTTTACTAGCCTAAAGAACTGGTGAACAGTAATGAAGCTTTTTTTTCAGCCAAAGAACAACATAGGAGGAAGGTAATGTTAAAGCCCAAGTACAGTTTTGGTTGATCACACAACTTGTTTGTCAATCTTTCTCTTTCACAAATTATTGTCAGCCCAAACATTACATAACAACATCAAACCTTCTGAAAATTGTTTAGAGTACTGACAAATTGCGATTTTTAAGTGACCAGAGAGCAGGTACATGGTTGTATTAACATGATTTCCTATGGCAAATTAGCTGGGGGCCATTAAGAGTTTAGGCTAATCTTTTTATATTTCAGCAATTTCTCAATAATGGAAGCATTTTGGAGTGTGTGATTTTCAGGGCATTAATATATGAGATCTATAGTACATATAGTCTATCCAAAACTACAAATTAACCCATTGGAGACGATTTGATTTCATTATAACACACATTTTCCATAAACCCCAACATGAGTTAAAGGGAACCAACACTCTGAGAAATTCATTTGCTATACATATAGAATATAATTGTGCCATGCCCTCTGCAAAATATTAGCATTTATGATCACTCCGTTTTTTATTTATTGAGGTTTGAATGTGAATTTCAAACAACAAATAAAGTGACAAACGACTTGGCATAGACTACTCGATCATCCGATACTATCAATCGATCGATCGCGCTATTGATATTTTTTTTGTCAAACGTCTTGATCGATAACAGTATTGCCGTTTGGCTGGAGTGCCGCAGATACGACGGTCCAGGGACCTGTAAAGTTCACTGTCGGTCAATTTTACTGGTCGGACCTAACCAGTTAAAATAAAAACGTTTATATATCGAGGAAAAAGGGTGTACATAAATTATATTTAGAAATGTCGAGTGTAATTGTTTCCCGATCGGAAATAAATTATGGATACAGACCAATTCAGACTCATATGATACTAAAACAAATTTCGGGTGCTTGCTTTTACAATTGGAAATTAATTGTCAGTGGTAATATTCGGCTCCATATGATGTTAAAATAAAGTGTGACATACAAAAGTCATGTAGGCCCTATGGATCGGTTTATATTGTGGGTAAACTGTATAGTGTTCTACTTTGTGGGTAAACTGTATAGTGTTCTACTGCCTGCGCCTTTTTATGAACTTGAATATACGATTTGCAGTGAATTGTCTTAATAGGGACGCTGTGTTAATGGCAAATAATGTCAACGGGTATTTTTTTATCAAAAGACCCGGATCCTGTTTGTGCTATTTTTGCGTAAGTAGCGGCGGGAATGGTATTGTCGCCGCGTATAGCAACCTGTACTATAAACTTGAAAGGTTAAATGTGCAAATTACTTCATGTATTGAAAGCGGTAATTAAAGAAAAAGTCCGCAACAAAAGGACGGGCGAGTGTCGCGTATATTGCATGAAGAAGACGAGATTCTGTAAAATAATGATGTTGTATCACCACCAGAAACCGTTCAATCTACCACCCCACCACCCAGCGAAGTTTTGCCGACGCGGCATGCAGCGCTCAGTGGGACATTACTCGGACCACAAATACTAAGTTTGACCGACTTTCCTCCAAATAATAATCCATAGCCTCGGATTGTGGCATTTAGCTACAGGAAGCATAGGCCCATATTATAGGCATAAAAAATATTATATCATTATACATGTATCATCCTTCAATACAGGCTTCTGTCTTCATCCATTTTATGTTCAATATTGCCCGCGGCAATTGCCTTGCTGTAAGCTCGACAGCCGAGTTGAGCATGTGCAAGTGCACGCGAGTTTCTCAAGCGAGCCGACTGACAATCAATTGCGTTCGCACTTTCGGCGGAGTCTCGACCCTTGAAATGGTTGCTGTTTGCGACTGAAACGTCTCACACTTAGCAACTTTTTTGGATGAAGTGTTTGAGATAGACTGGCTGAAACTTCGCAACGTTTTTTGATCAGGAACGCGACACAGTGTGCGTATTGCGTACACAGATCGATCCTGAACTCCGATAGTTTTGGTAAAAACGTACGTGTATAGCCAGAACGAGCACGCATATAACCGGCGTTTTACGGAACTGAGATTGAACGCGCGGAACTGAGTTCCAAAATGTTTTGATTATTATTTTCAAAATATGATCACTTCATGAGCTATGACATTGTCTAGTGGTTATTTGTTGTGTATTCTAGCTGTACACAAATTTGATTTTCAGGGTGTTGGTACCCTTTAACTCATACTAGTCTCCAACAGGTTAAGCAACATCAACAAAAAAAACCCACACATTTCACATCATTTACCAAAACTACTGGGCTTTAATATATTCAAACCACCTCTGCTAATTATTTATGCCATGTGTGTATTCAAAGCTATTTCTTAGAATGTCAACATTTCGGTTTACATGTACAGTACTTGCTCCAAACAAATTTCAGTTGTTTATTGGTTTACAACATGTTCCATCTCATAGATATGTATATGCCCATGATCACACTTGTGACTTGTCATGTGCACAATAAATCATCAATCCTCTCCATTCAGTTCCATTTACACACAATTTACCAATAACATTTTTGTTTGTTTTGTTTTCTTGTCCCAAACAGATTTCTTACATGTACTTCTTCAGTAATATAACATCAGCACACCCAGTACCCATCCACCATCATGTCAATCGTGTGGCAGTTTTACACCAAAAGTGGACAAGAGGACAGTACGATGCAAACACATGCAAAAAAGATACTGCTCTTCTCTGGCGGTACAACAAATCTTCGTAACCACGTTGAGCGCATGCACTTGAAGGGTTTCGAGGACATGAGCCCTTTTGGGATGCGCAAGGATGGCCAGTTAACGCAAACTAGAGAGCGTTTTTCAACCGTCGACATCTTCTGACTCAAATCCAGCTGCTCAATATGATATGTGTTCTCTATCGCCCAATCAGCCTGGGGTGAGCCAGCGTCACTTGGACATATCAGTTCGACTGGCAGAATGCGTGGTCAAGGATCTCTGGCCTGTCAGCTTGCTGAAAGGTGCTGGGTTCCAAGATTTCCTGTCCTTTATCGAGCCGGATTACGCTTTGCCTGCTGATGCCGATTTCGTTAAATTACTACAGAGTAAATATATGATAGGTGTTCAGAAGTTGAAACAGATGTTAGCTCTGGAACCTAATTTTATAGGACTGAATGTGCACATTTGGGAGAGCGTCTCCGAAAGAAACTACCTCACCACCAGTGTTCAGTTTGTGGATTCCATGTGGAATCTACAGAAGTATCTTCTGTCTACACAGTGTATTGAAAAGCCACAATCAAAGGAGTGTGTCGTGCACCACATCAGAAAAGTACTGGAACAATTTGGTATAGATGAATCCAAGGTACTGGGCATGGTATGCAACAAAGAAGGCATTGTGAAAACAGAAGGAGTTGCTGGATTTAGGGAGCCATCTTGGAGTGAACTGCGATGTGTGGGCAGCGACTTGAAAGCATGCCTCCACCAGGGATTTCTCATCCCGGAAATTCAGCAGGCACTGTCCACAGCGCGTCGATTCGTCTCCCACATGAAGCACGATCCCAAAATGATGGACGAACTGCACAAGCATCAACAAGTCATTGGCACTCCAGAGAAAAACCTCATTCTGGATATCGATGTCAATACCGACTGGAACTCCTCCTATGCCATGCTGGCAACACTTCTTGAACAGCGATGGGCAGTTAGCACGATGATTGCCAATACCACCATGCTGATTGATGACAGCCTTAAGTTAGACAATGACCAGTGGGACCTTCTCACCTATCTCTTTATGGCGCTGGAACCATTCAAGGTGGTGTTTGATTTTTTCAACAGCAAGGAGAACGTCACCATATCCTCCATCTACCCGGTCCTCAGTGGACTAGTACGGAAGTTGGACAATGCAGACTCCAACGACAGTGACAGTCAATGTAACACCATCAAAATCTTCAAACGTTGTGTTTCGTCAGCCATATCTCAACGATGGGACTTGGAGGGTGAGATGTTTGCCGGAGAGCCCGACATCACTACCATTGCCACCGTCCTCGATCCACGATTCAAGCACCTCAAGTTCTTGTCGGACACCAAAAAGCAGCAGGTCTGGGCCCATCTGCAAGAGCTGCTCCAATCCCACAGAGAGTTGGACATTAATGACAGCGTAGACGAAACTTGTGACGACTCGCCATCGTATCCGGATGCAAAGCGTTGTCGTCAAAGTCTCTACTGTGACCTGCTGGGATCGGACTCGGATTCCAATCAGGAGGACGATGCGGCCGATTCCATCCAATCAGAGATTAACAAATACCAGCAAGAGAAGCGGCCATCACGTGACAGTAATCCTCTCTATTGGTGGACGGTACACAAGGTCCACTTCCCAACCATTGCATCCCTGGCGGCTCGCTACCTCTGCCTTCAATGTGTCTCTAGTCCGCCTGAAACATCAGTGGGCAAAAGTGACCAACGAAACCTTAGATTTGTCCTGGACTCTGACACTCTTGATTCTAGTATCTTCTTGCATGCCAACCGATGTTGTGACCTGTACAGCTAAATCCCTCAATTCCATGCTGGCAGCAAAGACAGGACATTGTAGGCATAACAAACTGATTAAAACTGCATACCTTTAATTCACTGTTTTCTTGTTAATGTCTGTTTGAACTTCAGTGCTATGTTGACATGAATTTTTATGAGAGAATCACAAAGAATATCTAAACACATACTTCCATCAAGTTTACAGATACAACATTTGTTTTACAAAATCATGTCTGTTGTGGAATAAGTGACTCGATTTGCACTGGTACTGGTATGTAGGAAGAATTCCATGTCCTTGAAGTTTGCTTTACTAATTTGTGAATGTGTGTAATGCCTTTCATTAATGAATATGTAAAAATAAATATATCCCATTACTGAGAAACGTTGAACTGAAATCAAATGCAACAAATCAATACCAAAGTACACTCATATGTATAAATAACACGTCAGAATACACTTGAGCTTTAAAATAAGTTCAAATCTTCCCACAAGTCCAAGGATCTTCATATAATTTCAAGTTATTGTATTGTCTTAAATATTTCGTATTCAATGACTCTACATAATTCATGACCAGTCAAGAACAAAACAGTAAATTATGTGTGCTGGATAAAAATAAATTGGTGCCAAACTTGGACAAGATTTAACACAGCCTCTCTAGAGTTTGCACAATCAATATGTCCCTGTACAGCATATGTGTACTAC
>JZLH01S0597304.1:17267-33127 GCA_001188425.1 Eucidaris tribuloides
CTTTCAGAAAGGCCTGTTGGCCATAGTAATCTTGAATTACTTTTTTCCTTCCAGGCATCTTGGAGGGGTGCACTTTGGTGGTATATTTTTATATTGTTGTAATTTTATACTTATATGTATTTCTTTTATGCCGAATGAATAAATAAATAAATAAATGATGATGATAATAATGATAATAATAATAATAATAAAAATAATAATAATAGATCCTAGCTGGTATTTAAATGACAGCTCCTGGTTTACATCCAGCTCCTAGCTGACAAAAAAATAAGTACCTGTCACTACAATGCCCTTATAAATTCATAAACTCTAAAGCTGCAAAAATGTTGAAATGATGACATACGCGGTACCCCGGGATATCAACTAGAAATCCGCCATTTTGTTGAATTATTATTTTTTTTAGCACTGTACCCTGGGTTACAAAATTAGGTAAAAGTTATGTAATACGTGTGAACATTACAAATTTAGCTTCATTTTTACCCATTTTACGTAAGTTTATGCCTTTTTGTTGTGCACTTGCGCAGGTTCTGCATCATAACCACTGATTTCGGTGATCATAATTGAAGAAAATACATATTTGGACACAAGAGGGCGCTGCACAACGTGGTACACCGGGGTAGCGCGTGGTGTATCAAATATAAACTAAGAATTTGAGGAGCATTAGAATTTGACTTCAAATAGTTGGAATATAATATTATGAAGGTACATTTTTATGCTAATGAATTACTTTACATTTTTTTTTAAATTTAGTTTATATTTTGAGACTTTATACATCCCTTGCCGGTGACGAGTCACAAATGTTCACTACAGTGTGTCTCAAAAATAATTGTGCAAGTCAAAAGCGCCCTCTTAGGTAATGAGAAAAACATTTTTGTGACGTCATGCCACCACTGAGTTAGTAGGGAGATCAGTGCATGCCACTGATCTCCCCACTCAGTGCGTCATGCTTACACCACTTTCCAGGGCATAGTCTTAGCTTTCAAATGTCGTTTGTTCTGTTCAGTTTGCTTGTTTTAATCCCGAGATATGTTCAGTTAATATCGAAAAGGTAAAATCACAAATGTGGCACTATAGCATCAGGCCCTCTTCATGTAAGAGTTACACAGTTGTGATTCCACCGTTTTGTTGTTTACAAGATATTTCGAGATCAAAACAAGAAAATTGAGTAGAACAAACAGTATTTGAAAGCTAAAACTTTGCCCTTGATGTTGACGTAAACGTGTCACAGCACTGTCAAAGAGGGCGCTTTTCACTTGAACAATTTTTTGAGACGTGCTGCAGCATGTCTCAAAAATGCTGCAAGTAAAAAGCGCCCTTCTTGGCAATTAGAAAATACTCTGGTGACATTATTCTTACATCACCATAGAGGGCAAAGTCTTAGCTTTCAAATACTGTTTGTTCTGTTCGGTTTGCTTGTTTTAATCTCGAGATATGTTGTCAACAACAAAAGGGTGGAATCACAATTTTGTCACTTTTACTCCGGACCACACCTACTGTGTATGTTGTCCTAAGCAGAGCTATATAGACCACATACGCCCTCTACTGGAAAAAACGAACAAAGTTTGCACTGTGTGAATTGAATGCAAGAGCAACTTTATAAAATTGCATTTGCAAAATTTAAGTGCTGGACCCACATGTTTAGAAAAATTAAAACAGACTTCTGAAATGTTGAGCCCTTAATTTTCATAACATATAATGTTTAACAGAGTATAGACTAGCCATATCAAAACAATATTTCAGTAGAGTATTGTAAAAGGCTGAATTTCAGAGCAATTTTCTGTGCCAAACCTGCATAAGCTAGGCCATCCATTACTTTGTATACAAAAGTATGGAGCTGTCCCCATGTGTGCTCCGGACTGTAGTAAAAGTGGCACAATCGCGATTTTACCCTTTCTTATTCAAATTAACATATCTAAAGATTAAGACAAGCAAATTAAACAAAACTAACGGTATTTGAAAGCTAAGACTATGCACTTCACGTTGACGTAAGCATCATGTCACAAGAGTATATTCTAATTGCCAAAGAGGGCGGTTTTTCACTTGCACAATTTTTTTGAGACACACTGTAGATAGGGAAGGTGAGAAATTTCAGAATGCATCATGCCAAAATCTCGTCCAAGGATCAAATATTAAATTTTATGGTTTTTTTTGTTAATTGCTCATCACAAATAAGTCTATTCACCTCCATAATGAACATGGGCTCACAGATGTGCAAGTCCATGCCTTGAATAGGGTGTGTGCACACTTTTGTTGATGGTGTGGGTGCATGCAGGTCAGGGTGATCTGTTTGGATCATTCTTCCCCCTCCTGCAGCCCCCTACCCCCCCCAAAAAAAAATAAAAATAAAAATAAATAAATAAATAAATAAATAAATAAATAAATGAATAAATAAATAAATAAATAAATAAATAAATAAATAAATAAATAAATAAATAAATAAATGAATAAATGAATAAATAAATTTAAAAATAAATAAATAAATAAATAAATGAATGAATAAACAAATAAAAAATAAATGAATAAATAAATTTAAAAATAATTAAATAAATTAATAAATAAATAAATAAATAAATTCAAACGTAGTTGCTTAGTCCTGAGGTCATTAAAGTAGGCTAATAGGCTAACATTGTGGAGCTTCAATTTAAAAAAAAATGTCGTTTGATATCTGTGTTACATAGTAGTGTTTAAAAGGACAGATAAACACCCTAGGATACAAGAGTTTGCAAAGTTATGCTGCCACTGGCAAGACATGCATGCATGAACAATTTCCACTCCAGTGGAGGATAAAAGAGCCTAGATCTACACTCAGTAAGTCTATGGAAGAAAATAGGCAGGTGAATCTGGTCAACTTGAGTGCTTAATTGTAGATTTCACTTTTTCAATGTGCTAAATCATCATTTTGAAATATGTTTTTCAGGGCTTCATTTTTAGATCTAATCAAAGACACTTAGAGCATGGAAGGTTATGTAGCTCACGTTATTTTGTTAAATTGTGGTCATTGTTAGCCCGAGATTGTTAGCCTGTGGCTTTAAGAACATAAGGGTATGGGAACTGGTGCAGGGGTAGCTCTGGCCTCCTGAACACAACAAATGGAGTAGCCATTTTATCAGAAAGCTTTTGGTGGACTTATTCCCTTTCACCAATTGAGGGAGTTATCGGATACTGAATGGTCTTGGACCCGTCCTCCCATCCACTTCTGGGCATGTTACTAGGTGTTCACAGAGGCACCATCCCCACCCCCCTCCCCCAGTCTGAAGTCCCTTCCGATACCCATGGCAGCATCCTTGTGAAAAAAGATCAGCCCCTGTCCCCACCTCCCTCCTCCCTTTCGCACACACACACACACACACACACACACACACACACACACACACACACACACACACACACACACACACACACACACACACACACACACACACACACACACACACACACACACACACACACACACACACACACACACACACACACACACACACACACACACACACACACACACACACACACACACACACACACACACACACACACACACACACAAACCAGTCTATACATCACTGGACTACAGTGAACATATTTTTCAATGTATTAATACATAATCTGTGGTAAGAAACATTGACAAGTTAATTTCTGATTCCCCAGTCTTAATAGACTGTTATCCTCTGCTTCAAAAAATCAATGATCACAATTCGCACTATATATGAAGTTTACCCATGTAACATGCAGCGAGTACCATCAAACTCACATGAATTACTAGATTATTAAAATAGAATGGAATACCCACTACCCTCCACTCCCTTCCCCCCCCCCCAAAAAAAAACCAACAACAACAACATACAATTACAAACATTATTTTGTTATCTCTTATGAAATTCATGTACCTGTAATTCAAAAGACAAAACAGTTGAAATTTTGTATGGCTCATTATGAAAAATAAACAAAACAAAGACAAAATAAAGCAGTAATATTGTATGTTCAGATAAATACAATAACTTAACAATATCACAAGTAGGTTGCATATACAAAATTTACACATCAGAAAAATGATAAGTCATACTTGAATTCAAATATTTTTAAAATCATTAGTTTCACTAATGAAACAAATTACATTTGATGATGAGTGAATTCATGTTTAATTACATGTATGTAAATATTCATGATTACATGTACACTCACACATGCATCAACTGTTTTAGGTATCAGAAAATAACTTAATATTTCATCTGTAGTTGGTCTTTACACATTACAAATAAACAGAGAGTGAGAAAAATAATGAGACAGGTATCAGTGTTATATGTACCGAAGGATGCAGGTGTGCAATAATTATGACAAAATAATATATACTAGACAATGGCATGATAAGTCTTAAGGCCACCGCACACTACACGACTTTTGTCGTATGACTGCACCGACTTGGATCCAAAATAAAGCAAGACCGCCGGGGGGCACGACGCTCACAGCTGAGGTCTCGCAACTCTCTATTGGACCCAGTGAGAAAAAACGATCACTTATACCAATAGTTTTGGCCGCTTTGGACCTGATAATCTAGACACCACACGAGCCAAATGACCAGTAGAATAACTCTGCATGCCCCTTGCCATATTAGCTGATTTTGTCAAGTTAAATTAAATTCTAACATCCCGTTTTTATAAAAAAAGGCCCGCCTAGTATCTTAACATTTGGCCTTTGACCTACTTATCGTGACCTTGACCTCCACAATGAACATTGAGGTTCTGTTACGCATCTAACATCCAAGTTTTGGTTACAAATGGGCTTGTGGTAGAAAGTTTACCTAATTTGGGCCCTTATGCCCCTGCCCCTGGGCCCAGAGGGGCGCGATGTTCTCGATTCCACGCCCGCTCTTTCGACTCCCCCTGAGGAATCATATCCAACACAAAGTTTGGTTTCATCCATTGATGTGAATGTGAGTTATTTCTATAAAGCCCTACACCCAAACTTTTGCCCCCTTGGGGCCAAATGGGGCGCCCTTGAGTATTGTCATAGGAACTATTAATCCAGCAACATATAAGGTTCTACCACTAAGTGCTCAACGTTAATATTTCTGGATGCTAGAGAGAATGGCAATACCAACCAAAGAAGAAACTCTGACTTCATTTGGACCTTGTACGTGACATATGTGACCTTTAGAACCGCCGTTAGAGAGAGCAATTGGGGTCCCTGTTACGAGTGGACTTAGGGTTTGGGTTACAAATGGCTTGTGGGTTGGAAGTTTACTAGTTTTTGGGCCTTATGGGGCCCTGCCCTGCCCCCTGAGGGGGGGGGGGGTACCATTTCATGAACCCTCTTTTCCCCTCGCCGCCGTGAAGGTTCATTCCAAACAAGTTTGTCTAAATCCCAATTGATTGAATGTGAGTTTATTCCCTATAACCGGCCATCCCAAACTTTTGGCCCACCTTGGGGCAAACGGGGCCACCCTGGGCCTTCGGTCGTGAGGAACAAAATAATTCAGCACATATAGAGGTAAATCTACAACAAAGTGGCTTACTCAACTAGTGTGTCTGGATCAGAGACATGAGATGTTTGAAAAGTACCTTACTTTTGGGCCTTTAGTGCGGCCTGCCCTGGCCCCGTGAGGGGGGCGGGCCAGGGTTAGTAGACGCATGATGTGACGTGAGGAGCCCTGGGGCTGAAGCACGAGCACTCCGTGAAGGATCATTCCTGCCAAGTTGGGCCAAAATCAAGGTCATGCAGTTTTGAAGAAGAAGCGACATGTATAAAGGTTTCTGGCACGACGCTTGACGCCTCGACGCACACGACGACGCAGCACCGACGAACGACGGACACGGACAAAAAAGCGATCGCAATGAGCTTCACTTGAGCTTTGGCTCAGGTGAGCTAAACAAAGCTTATATTCGTACACGGATAGCGTGTACGAATATAAGCTTTGTTTATTTTTATTTCGGATCCAGTCGGTGGGCAGTCGTACAGACAAATAGTCACGTTAGTGCTGCGGGAGCACTGTATATATCAATTCTATGTCTCAGTATGGTGCTACAGTGACATACCATCTCAAATCAGGGTTGGCCGCTAATAGCTCGGTGGTAAATACACGCCTTCATTTTTTGTGACACAAAAAGGAAATACTGGGAATACTGATAAAAAAGTTATTTCCTTGAAGGATAAATTACTCAAAATGTAGAAGATTGTTGTTCAGTAGTGTGATTCAACAGAACAGAATAACAACAAAAAATAAGATTAACTGAGTGGTATGAACTAGGAAGTCATTCTGCTTGGTTGGACAAATTTATACAAAAACACAGGCCAAATGCAATACTCAAAAGTAGTAAAATTCTTAAAATCCCTGCTTTTATTAGAAATTGTTTTGCAGTTCATTTCAGTCTGGCAAATAGTCTAATTGTTCCATAAGGTAAGAACATCTTAACAACAGCCATACTAATAGACAGATATTGATTTTGTCCCTGTATATTCAGCAAGATGAGAGCTGCACCCCACAAAAAAGCTACATTAACACCTGAATAATGTACAGTGTAGTTCTGTACAATATGTAAAATAACAATGAATTAAATTATCACAACTGAAAAGAGGTTTTTACGTCTTTTCATTTGAAATTTATCAGTTCAAGGTGGATTAGTGTAAGAAGAGCCCAAACGAAGGGCATTAATGGCCAGTATTTCCCAGTATTTCCCAGTATTTCCCGCCTCGGTGGGAAATACAGGTATTTTCCTGGAAATTGCCAACCCTGGTCTAAATGCCCATATTATGCAGCGAGTTATACTCAAATTGCATTTCTGTTTTTGGCATATGCCTTACCAGCCTCATTGATCACAAAATTAACAATGCAAGAACATGTCTTGGTGTCTCTCAATTAAGTTAATTATCAATTAGTTAATTAACAATTAGTTAATAAAATCAATCGTGTAAACACTCCCTGTTCTAACCTTTTTTATCAATAAATCCACCAACAGAAAAATAACATTTTACTGCAGTGATGTCAATATATCTTTGTAATTTTGTGATAAATACACATATATGATAAAGTATATTTGATGCCTATACTTTCTAGCATTCAAATTTTGCAATGTTTGTGTATGTACAAATGACACAACATTAACAACCGGGATTAACAATGGCAGCACTTGTTAACTTTACTATTCAGGAATCTACGCATGAATCTAACACAGAAATTACAATTATAATGAACCTGCAGATGTATTACTCATTGATATACATGTAGTTTTAGTTATGTTTTCCATACATTGTACATGTGAATTTAAGACTTTGGACAAACTATACCTCAAGTTACAGCATTTAGAAGAGGAAAATATAAGCTTTGAGTAAAACATCATATATTTCTTTATGTTTGTTCCATACCAAATCATGTCCACCAATTCACATATACATGTATATCCCGCATTTCCCCTAAAACTTGTGAAAAATTGTATTGGCAACCTGGCACCACAGCTTGTTTGAGAGATGTAGCTACATGTACATGTACTTCACTGATCCATTACAAGTGAACATAAGTGGGTAGCTACGAGCATACCCTTCCGGCCTTCCCCACATAAAAAAAACAAAAACAAAACAAAACTTATACTGATCTACCCTTTTGTCTACAGCAATAATAGCATCTAAAATTGAAATTTCTGTAGCATTTACTGAATTAGTTGCTTGATTTATTGATTACAATCACACTTTGATATTTCTGCCCAAATTTCACTTTGTAAGTTTACCCAAACCTGTCAATCATCTGTCTCTCTGGACTCACATACTGTAGGGTGATTCTGTAGTAACCAAAAAATGGCCCTTTCCAGACAATTTTCAATCTGCTGTCCAAATGAGGAATTCATATGTTTTATGGTCATGTTGTAGTACTTGCAGAAAGCAAGTGTAATGATTGGACATCTGGAATCACTTCTGAAAGAAAATTTTTGCATGTCGTATATGACATCTTTGCGTCCTGTATGACAGGCTTCATGTTTGCTAATTTCAGTCAGAAAGAGAATTCACTTCAGCTATCCACTTCACTTGTATAACCTACTCAGTAGTATATGACTAAAAAATGAAAATAACGTATCTTCTAGCATTTAAAGTGTGGTCAGGAAACTAAACATGTTGCAAAAATGTCAAAAATGTTCAGTAAGGAATCACTTTATTGCACTGCAAGTAATGGGGATGTTCACAGAAATAAATTCTGGATAATTTACAGAAAATTCTCCATGATACATGTATTTTCTTTTTGTTTGTTTTTGTTCAATAGCAAATGAAAGGACCAATGAACTAATGAATAAGACCATTTTGCACACATAGAGGGCAGCAAACAGGTGTTGAAACAAAAATGCATAGACAAATATGATTTTTGGTAAGTTAGCTTGTGAATGGGAAAGAGGGAAATAGGGGGAAGGGTAGATTAGTTGTATTGGTCCCAACATAGTTAACTACATGTATGTGCTTGAGTTATCTACTTCTTGCATAAACTTTCATGACTAATATGAAATCAACAAAGAGTGCTATTTAATCATATTCTCACAAATGAACATGCAAAACATGCCCTTGTGAATTTATTACAGTAGGCTCTCATTATATAACAAAACTCCTTGGCAGGGAACCCGCGGTTATAACAGCAATCCGGATATAGGGCGAGGTAGCCGCTTTTAACGAGTGATTGTCCTCGTCACGTTTCATTTACATGCTGTTTCAATGGAAAGACGCACCGTTTACAACGAGCTCGTTATTGCGAGAATTTGCGCTTATAACGATGTATATTTCTCACCCATTTACAAAGGAAAAACATAAGAAATTCTACCGTTTAAAAAGCGAGGAAATAAAGTCGCATCGGCCTGACGAGCCGAAATTCTAATTTGGCAAACGCAAAAATTGCGCCATCATTTCAGAGCGCATCGCACTTCAGGCCTGCCCACAACAGCCACGCACAAATACAGCAAGTGTACGAGTGTGTGTAATGTGTAATACACACAACTTCTGGCAGCTGTACAATTTACCTGTCACACACACAAGCCTGCGCTCCCGTACACACTACTCCAACGGGCAAGTTACGAGCGTGGAGGTTGCTGCTTTATTTGAGAATCTAGTTTTTCTTTATTTCTTTGATTGAGTATATTAAATAAAAATTATAAGTTTTTCTGTCATAATTTGGTGGGGCAGAACAAGTAGGAAGCAATAAACAGAGGGTTTAATGCCTAGTCCCCATATCATGTAATATTTTGTGTGATACATTAGTGTACGTTTACAAGCGAGGTACCGGTTATAAATTGAGGTAAATGGCGGTCCGACAACACTCCGTTATAACGGGGTTTCCCCTGTAATTTCCCTTTTTTATTTCGGATCCAAGTCGGTGCAGTCGTACGACAAAAGTTGTGTAGTGTGCGGAGGCTTTAAAATATATCATTCTTGCTCTCAGTAATGGTGCTCAGTGACCATAGTCTAAATCAGGGTTGGCCGGTAAATACCGGGTGGTAAATACCGCCTTGCTATTTTTGACAAAAAATGGAAATACTGGGAAATATTATAAAAAAGTTATTTCTTGAAGGATAATTACTCAAAAATGTAGAGATTGTTGTTCAGTAAGTGTGATTCAACACAAAATACAATTAACTGATGGTGGAGAACTAGGAAAGTCATTCTGATTGGTTGGACAAATTTTCTACACAAACACAGCCAAATCAATACTAAAAGTAGTAAAATCTTAAAATCACCTGCTTTTATTTTAGAAATTGTTTTCAGTCATTTCAGTCTGCAAATATCTGAATTGTTCCATAAGTACAGAACACTTAAAACAGCATACCTAATAGACAGATATTGATTTTGTCCCTGTATATTCAGCAAGATAAGAGCTGCACCCCACAAAAAAGCTACATGTAACACCTGAATAATGTACAGTGTAGTTCTGTACAGTATGTGAAATAAAAATGAATTAAATTATCACAACTGAAAAGAGGTTTTCACGTCTTTTCATTTGAAATTTATCAGTCAAGGTGGATTTGTGTAAGAAGAGCCCAAATGAAGGACATTAATGGCCAGTATTTCCCAGTATTTCCCTGTATTTCCCAGTATTTCCCGCCTCGGTGGGAAATACAGGTATTTCCCTGGAAATTGCCAACCCTGGTCTAAATGCCCATATTATGTAGCGAGTTATACTCAAATTGCATTTCTGTTTTTGGCATATGCCTTACCAGCCTCATTGATCACAAAATTAACAATGCAGGAACATGTCTTGGTGTCTCTCAATTAAGTTAATTATCAATTAGTTAATTAACAATTAGTTAATAAAATCAATCATGTAAACACTCCCTGTTCTAACCTTTTTTATCAATAAATCCACCAACAGAAAAATAACATTTTACTGCAGTGATGTCAATATATCTTTGTAATTTTGTGATAAATACACATATATGATAAAGTATATTTGATGCCTATACTTTCTAGCATTCAAATTTTGCGATGTTTGTGTATGTACAAATGACACAACATTAACAACCGGGATTAACAATGGCAGCACTGGTTAACTTTACTAACACAGGAATCTATGCATGAATCTAACACAGAAATTACAATTATAATGAATCTGCAGATGTATTACTCATTGATATACATGTAGTTTTAGTTATGTTTTCCATACATTGTACATGTGAATTTAAGACTTTGGACAAACTATACCTCAAGTTACAGCATTAAGAAGAGGAAAATATAAGCTTTGAGTAAAACAGCATATATTTCCTTATGTTTGTTCCATACCAAATCATGTCCACCAATTCACATATATATCCCGCATTTCCCCTAAAACTTGTGAAAAATTGTATTGACAAGCTGGCACCACAGCTTGTTTGAGAGATGTAGCTACATGTACATACTTCACTGATCCATTACAAGTGAACATAAGTGGGTAGCTACGAGCATACCCTTCCGGCCTTCCCCACATCAAACAAACAAAAAAAAAGCTTATACTGATCTACTGTTTTGTCTACAGCAATAATAGCATCTAAAATTGAGTTTTTCTGTAGCATTTACTGAATTAGTTGCTTGATTACAATCACACTTTGATATTTCTGCCCAAATTTCACTTTGTAAGTTTACCCAAACCTGTCAATCATCTGTCTCTCTGGACTCACATACTGTAGGGTGATTCGGTAGTAACCAAAAAATGGCCCTTTCCAGACAATTTTCAATCTGCTGTCCAAATGAGGAATTCATATGTTTTATGGTCATGTTGTAGTACTTGCAGAAAGCAAGTGTAATGATTGGACATCTGGAGTCATTCATCACTTCTGAAAGAAAATTTTTGCATGTCGTATACAACATCTTTGCGTCCTGTATGACAGGCTTCATGTTTGCCAATTTCAGTCAGAAAGAGAATTCACTTCAGCTATCCACTTCACTTGTATAACCTACTCAGTAGTATATGGACTAAAAAATGAAAATAACATATCTTCTAGCATTTAAAGTGTGGTCAGGAAACTAAACATGTTGCAAAAATGTCAAAAATGTTCAGTAAGGAATCACTCTATTTGCACTGCAAGTAATGGGGATGTTCATAGAAATAAATTCTGGATAATTTACAGAAAATTCTCCATGATATTTTCTTTTTGTTTGTTTTTGTTCAATAGCAAATTAAAGAAGGACCAATGAACTAATGAATAAGACCATTTTGCACACATAGAGGGCAGCAAACAGGTGTTGAAACAAAAATGCATAGACAAATATGATTTTTGGTAAGTTAGCTTGTGAATGGGAAAGAGGGAAATAGGGGGAAGGGTAGATTAGTTGTATTGGTCCCAACATAGTTAACTACATGTATGTGCTTGAGTTATCTACTTCTTGCATAAACTTTCATGACTGATATGAAATCAACAAAGATTGCTATTTAATAATATTCTCACAAATGAACATGCAAAACATGCCCTTGTGAATTTAATACAGCAGGCTCTCATTATATAACAAAACTCCTTGGGACAAGAACATTTATTATGTACACCAAAATTTTGTAAGATCAGGGTTTACTAAACAAAGAAAGTTTCAACATTCGGACTGGGAAAAATTTGTCACAAAAAGATTTTGTTATATCAGTGTTCTTTATAACAAGAATCCACTGTAATAACTTTCAGGGCTCAGTGAGAGGTCCATGATGCATTACTTGCTTGGAATGGAAATGATTCAGAATTCATGCAAGAGCGGAAGAGCCCTATTCTACTCCATTTGGTGGAACAATATTTGAGTGAAATTTGATCCGATGAGAATCGAGAGAGCGTCGCTGTTTAAACGTTTTGTTACAAATGTCACAATGAAATGGTTTCTCAGGTGCATGCACCTGTCTGGAAGTTTCACCTTGCATTTGAACTTTATTCTGCTGAAGTCCCATGGCATGCATCCGTACGTGCTCAGTAAGAACTTCCTGGTTGGGAAAACTAATTCCGCAAACACCACAGTGGGAGTGGGTGGTGACATGAATTATAAGAAGGTTCTCGTCCATGAAGCCCTGGCCACATATCTTGCATTGATGTTTGTGTTCCAGATGCACACGGATGTGCTGGGACAGGTGCTTCTTCCGGTTGAAAGACTTACCACACTCCTTACAACTGAAGGCTTTTTCGCCAGTGTGCAATCGCGTGTGATTAACAAGATCCTGTTTTCGAACGAATTCCTTGTTGCAATGTTTACACTGAAATGGCTTTTCCCCAGTGTGCATTCTGCTGTGCTCGACGAGATTCGACTTCTGGGCAAACGCTTTGTCACAGTCCTTACATTTGAATGGCACCTCTCCAGTGTGAGTTCTGATGTGGGTGGTGAGGATGGATTTTTGGCGGAAGGCTTTCCAGCACCTGTCGCATTTAAAAGGGGCTTCGCCCGTGTGTCCCCGCATGTGAACGACGAGATTTGATTTCTGGGCGAAGGCTTTGTCACACTCGGAACACTGGTATGGTTTCTCCCCCGTGTGGACCCGGATATGCTCCACCAAATTGGATTTCTGCGTGAATGCTTTGCTGCAAATATGGCACCGATACGGCATCTCCTTGGTATGTGTCCGGATGTGAGTGACGAGGATGGATTTCTGCCTGAATGACCTACCGCAGGTCTCACATTTATACGGCATTTCACCCGTGTGCATTCTCATGTGCACCACCAGATTAGATTTCTGACGGAACGCTCTCCCACACTCATCGCACTTAAATGGCTTATCACCTTGGTGCATCCTTATGTGCTTGGCGAGCTGGTTCTTGTGAACAACGTGGCCGCACTGAATGCAGGTGAATCCGATTTGGTCAAAATGCATGCGCGAATCGCTCGGAGTGGGTTCAAAGTGATTGGTCTCTGGGTGCATGGCAGCATCTTCAGAGGGCAAGGACTTTGAAAAAACTTCAAGGGGTACTGGTATGACGTTGGTCGCTCGACTCTGCTCGCCGATTTCACCTATACAACTTTTGTCGGCCTTTTCATCCACTTCATCTTGATTCTCATGCTTCTGAAACTGGTTAAGCAGTGGCCGACTATCTTGTGATGTGACATCCTTGCGAGACACCTACAGACATAAATATCAAATGAAAAATTTTGAAAGTATCACACATAAACATATGTGAGGTTCTCCATCATGATTCATGACTGGTATATTTTACCGTCATACTCCACAAGTACTCCAAATTTGATGTTTAGTCTAACCATCTAACACTGTTTTGCAATCTGCATTGTCACTAGGTTTTGTTTGATAGAACATTGTCTTAAAATGTCTGTCTTCACCTTTTACATTCAAAGCAAAACCTGTTTGAGGTGAAATAATTATCTTTAGCCATAATAGACTGGATGCCCACAACACCCTCCCCACCCCACATAACAATTTTTGTTTTTGTTTTTTGTTTTGTTTAGTTTTTTTTGATTTGTTTTTTGGACGGGGTAGATTTCTAGACTTATGAACATCTCACTGTGTAATTTGGTGCTGGGGGTTGGGGGTGGGGTGGTATCATATATGGACATATCTTTCTTTAATGGGTGTACTGAATGTTATTGTATCATACATGCAACTTTATTGCAACACATGCTTGCTTCAAATGAGATCACAGACCATTATATCAATTTAATTTGCAGACTTATGTTTCACAACTTTAAACTTTTTCTTGGGAGTTTATACACATTAATTGGCTGAGCAGATCTGGACTTCATAAAGGTTTATTCTGAAATCTGAAGTCAAAATATTCACTCTGTTCTCTGAGTAGTTGCAGCTGCAATCATATTTCATTTATTTCTCTTTCTCAATTTACTAATTTATTAATATTGATTGAATGTTTTTCACATTTATTCATTCAGAAAATGACATCCTAACATCTTGTATTATCTTTTTCTTGGGAGTTTATACACATTAATTGGCTGAGCAGATCTGGACTTCATAAAGGTTTATTCTGAAATCTGAAGTCAAAAATATTCACTCTGTTCTCTGAGTAGATGCAGCTGCAATCATATTTCATTTATTTCTCTTTCTCAATTTACTAATTTATTAATATTGATTGAATGTTTTTCACATTCATTCCTTCAGAAAATGACATCCTAACATCTGGTATTATCAAGCCAAACAAACTCTCCAGACTGTAAAATTAGGCGAAATATGACAACTACATAAAGGGCGATGGAGAAAATTATGCTCATGTTTCTAGAAATCATGGAACCCTGTGCTAAAGTGTAATCAAACTATCATAATTTTTTAGGCATTCTGAAGAAATTGTTTATTTGGATGTAATGTATCCAAGCAAACAGTATGAATACTGGAAATTAATCGTTGATTAACACACACATTCAAACAATTGTACCACCACTAATAATAATTTCCAAATGACTTTAAAAAGCAGCATGTTGAAGCAATGTATTAGCTTTCCGAGTTGCACTCATCAGCTTATGCTGCAGATATCCTGATGAGTTGTAGATCAAAAAGAAGTTTATTATTGCTTCAACATGCTACTTTCTAATCAAAGTCTTTGTAAACTTGTTGCTCAATTAAATTGGTCATAATAGATTAAATATAATTACTCTCTTGCATAAATCTGTGCTGTCTTGCTGTTGTAAGAGGATGAACTATGGGATGGATTCTCACGGATCCGTTTGCTCTAGTCCGGAGTACCGAAGCAAGTTGGGACCTCTGTGACATCGCCGCATCTTCACACAGATGGTAGGTCATGTGGAACACCTCGGTGACTGCTCATCATGGGACTTCAACTTCGATTCATTGTCGCTCTGCATGCCAGGATTCTTGTCCACTTATACTCACTGCCACCAAGTGATAAGAATGGTTCATCCGTGAAACACTGGATTGCAACATTCCATAATTTTTATTCATTTAAATGTTTTATATTTAAGTTAATCCCCAAAATGATCCTTACAGTGTACTTGCATTCAGATCTGAGTTCTGAAGTGAACTTGGAGTCCTGACTGTATTATTTATGAACAGGCCTTACAGCATCATCATGAGAGAACGACTGTTGTTCAATTCGAACACTCAAGTCTCAATTCACACGACACTGAAACCTTCGCCGATTCTTGATGTCAACATTCACCCTCGTAACTCAGCATCTGAAACAAAAATCACATAGAAAACAATGTTATATTACATAAATTAGGCATTTTCTAGTGTGAAATAAACAGCCCATATTTTGCACACTGTGTCTTCTGGTTCATCCAGCCGTGATACAATAGATTACCATTCTTCTGTATTTGCCATATTCCTGTGCTTGAAACCGGGCCATAATTCTAGATACGACGCGCAGACCGTCATCCTGCGCATGCCAAAACATGTCACTAGCATAAATCGACATTTAATTGCACAGGACCTCTGAATCCAACAGCTGCAGCACTCCAACGCAATACTGACATACGCCTAACGA
>JZLH01S0597305.1:0-10381 GCA_001188425.1 Eucidaris tribuloides
CCACTTTCTTTAAGTGGTAAGGGTCACATGCTTGTATTAATATTTTTGGTTCTTTTCACCTGGATAGCTACATCATAAGACATTTCAAAATGTTGCCATTAGCACTTTTTGAGATCTTTTTATTTCAAAAGTTGCCAATTTGAGGACTATTTGGCGGGTATAGACCCATTCTTTATTAGTTTTTTGAACCTTTTTTAACCCGTAAGAATCTAAAAGGACTATTTTAACGTCTTGCAATGGAATGGGCTATTCTTTAAATGACATGTTAGAACAGTCTTTGATTTTTTTGTAATGAAGTTTTGAGATCCGTAATAATTAAAAAAGTGAAATTAAAGAAAGCGTTACGGACATTACACATATTCATTCACATCAGCTGGGACTTCTATACCATGGCTGAGCATAACTCCCATACTAAATAACGAGCTTTATTCTAATCAAAAACAAAGGCCCATAATAGTTCATAAAAGTCAGTATGTATTTTGCATAAGAAAGGATCTTGCTTTAATTTTTTTTTTCAGTTGTATTAACACATGTCGCTATTAAGTATCAGAAATGTCTGTTTTGGAGAATATTCGTACTTCCATAGTCAAGCTTTGGAAACAGGAGTGGGTTCTTGATGTCACTTTGTGGGAGAGGGTAGCAAATAACTCTTCTTCTTCTTTTGGTGTACAGTTGTACAAAAGAATTGCATGGATCCTGCGTCTTTCAGGGAAATTTTCATACTGTTTCCATCAGTATTGGATCCTTCTTGATCAAGAAAGTGCTTGGCAGATCTTTGTGTGTTAATTTCCACACGAGAAAAGGACTCAAATGGAAGCTACTTGTATAGCAGGAAGTGGTTGTTCCTCTTCCTGATCCTCTGTAATTCCCCAGCATCAATGAAAAGCAGTACATTTGCTGGAGCTTGCATTTTGTTGCTGTGTTGCAGGCCATGCAAACGATCAGGAGTGGAATGGCATGGACTAGTACATTGTACACAACAGGCTGTAGATTAGGATTTAATCAAAACCAAAGTTGAAATAGTTCATTTTATTGCGTGAAAAATGTCCCAAATTAGAACGTTAATATAAGGCAGGGCATCCATTCTATGACAGATATCAACACTGGCAGTGTAGATTGCCAGGTTATTGAACTTTACATCATATGCAGCTATACTTGTTCCTACAATATTGTTAAATGGTCCTAACGCGTTTGGTTCATGTAATGTTCCGTAACGCTTTTTCTGGGGATCGTAGTGAGACGATGCAAGATTCTCGGAAAAAATTTCTGGAAATGTTGCTGTGATATCACATTTTAGCTTTGCATTTGGAATTTTAGAACAAAATTGCAACCAAAAACATAGTGTTACTGCAAAAATGTCTACACCTAAAACGTTACGGACATATTACACTTCCAGCGGAGAGCGAAATACAGAAAAACTTGCAATGGCCATTAATTCAGAAAGATATATTTTCTTTCGGTATCCAGCCACGGATGATGCTTAAAAAATGAGTCTCAGACTTTATTCTAGCCATGAAATAATTACCTGAAAGTCTCTATATAGCACAATTTTTGACAATCAGAGCAAATACAATGCAAAAACACACTGAATTTTACTGCACTGCCTTTTTGAAGAAACCACGTACTATTTCAATAGCGCTCAAAAAATTATCTTTCCGGCTTGGGGCCACAATTTTTTCATCATTGTCATGTTTCTTATAACCTTCGCTGAATACTTTTCAGGGTGAAAACAACGTTGTTCCTTGAATTTTCAATTTTCCACCCTTGGGTAACAATTTTACGTGGAATTGCCCTATTGTTTAATGCATGTAATCAGCCATGCATGACTGTTCACATGTTAACTTTATGTCATACTGGAAGTGGAATAATGTCTCGTCATATTGATATACAATAATGTACCTTTTAATAAAAAAATTATATGGTATATTTTAACTTTTGTAAGTGTCCAAGAACTTTTTTTGCCGAGTGTATTTTTTCCCCTGCCACCTCATTTTTATCTTATAATCCATTCTTGTGTGACGTCCATGCAGTTGAAGTTGATCTCACTCTCACTTGGGTAATAATACGTACCACAATGTAATCCCGTGAATCCGGCAGGACAAGTACAATTATATCCGTTGACCAGGTCGTTACATATCTCTGCATTCTGACACGGTGCACTGCCACATTCGTCAATGTCTTGGATATTCGGAGAAAAAAGGAGATCGTTTTAGGTGTACATATCTCATTATTGGTGATCCGCAACGTGTAACCGTTGCGGATCACCATTGATTTCGTCAAAATCTTTTTCTTCTTCGTCTTCATCTTCTTTCTTTCTAACCACTTTTTTGTGTCCCTAATATCTCAAGAATGACATGTCCTGTCATGTTGCAACTTTCCATGATCATGTGTCATGACAATATCTCGACAATGACATGTCATTTATGTGATCAGTCATCCGTGACGTCATCGATGACGTCATTTGTCAAAATCTCTTTATGTCAATACCTCATGACTGAAGTCGAATTACGTAACCAAATTTGCCAGTTCTAAGGTCGGGTCAAGGTCAACCTCTGGACAAGCCACGTGCGCGCGCGCGTCACGACGGACGCGTACGGACGCGTCAAATCTTAAAAATGCTCAATCGCTAGGATTTTGTCTGCATACGTTTCAGGACATTTGGCGCATTTTTGATGCGCGCGCGTACGCGCTGCGTTTTTTTTCGCGCGCACCCGTTTCGTGATCCAATTTCGCCGTTTTTTCGATGGTTTTGAATACCTGACTGAATTCTACATCATTTCGAACCTTTTCAAACCAATTGACCTGAAATAGGGTACGCGCCCGAAAACGTTAAAACGCACGCGCGCGCACATAGACTTAACGTGCATTTTAAAATCAGTCATAAATCTCTAGAATAACCCGTGACTTTCATGTTTTTGTTTGCTGTTCTGATAGGCTATGATGTCTAGATATGATTTCATGCGTCATTTTGTTATTTTAATCTCGATGACGTCATCTATGACGTCATTAATGAAAATCAAATGTAGTCCATATGTCGTGACTGGCATGTCCTGGGATGTTGCAAATTTTCATGACGATGTGTCATGATAAGTTCTCAAAAATGACGTCTTGTCAATGTGATCAGTCATCCGTGACGTTATCTATGACGTCATAGTTAAAAAAACGGATTTTCTGTATATCTCATGACTGAAGCCAAATTACATGACCAAATTTACATGTCAAGATCAGGTCAAGGGTCAACTTTTGGACATATCCTTGTGCGCGCACACGCGTAATGACGGACGCGTACGCGCGCGTCAAATCTTAAAAAAATCCCTCATTCCTCAAATTGCAGTTTGCATACATTGCATCATTTTGTTATCTTAATTATCATAACATCGTCTAAGACGTCATTAATGAAAATCAAATTTAGTCCATATCTCGTGACTGGAGTTACATGTAACTAAGATGACGTGCGGATCACCTAATTCGTATCAGTGACGAATTCAAATCTAGTTTGTATTGTAAATGTTTTTTTTATGAAAGTGATAAATAAATAAACTTGAAACTTGAAACTAGTGTGTTATGATTGGGGAATGTGGTCCTGGCTGGTGGCTTTATCTAGGAAAAGTTGCCTGAGAAGCTGGCTGATAATCTTGGGCTTGACTGAGATACATTATTTTTGAAAGAGGACATTGTGGATCTGCCTAGGACAGGAGCATCTTTGTGTGCACTTTGGAGGTTATACTTCCTTTCCAAGGTCTTAAGACGGCTTGAGCCTTTTCTCTGGCTGTAATGTCATCAACCAACATTGTCTTCTACTACATGTATACAAGTATCTTAAAGTTTCCTCGTGTGATTTCCTGGCAAAGCAGGTTGCTATTATAGAACATTGTGTACCTTTGATGGAAAGACTACAGCCTAATAATAGAGCACATAATTATAGCAAACACTTATCAAGACAATCTAAGCTTAGAGATCCTTGTATATACAACAACAACCTACCGATTTCACATTGGTTGCCCGTGACTCCATCCGGGCATGTACAGTTATAGCCATTGTTGAGATCAGTACAATTCCCTCCATTCTGACACGGTGTACTGTCACATTCGTTGATGTCTGTAATCAGGAATTATGGAATACTAATTATAAAAACAACGTATGCAAATGTAGTGAGATGCAGTTCATGCAGTGTAAGGACTAATCTGATCTAATTGTATAATTGACCTGTTTTATACAACTTAATATCGTTTCCGGATTGTGTAATACTTCACATACTGTCCAAATCTCTTTTTTTTCCCGTGTCAAACGTCTATTCAGTTGATTTTTCATAAAATAGTAAATGCATGCAAACGAAATTGATATTCCACTGTATAGAAGTTTATAATACCAATTTTATGATATATTGTTTGTTAATAGTTTTTGTTTTGTTATTAACTCATGTTGAGCTGAAGGCTCAAGTGAGCAATTGCGATGGAATTTTTGTCCGCCGTCCATCGTACGTCATGCGTCGTGCTAATCTTCTACACATTTTCATCTTTTTCTTTAAAACAAATGAATGTGAAGAAACGACCAGTGTAGGGTCGGAAAAATATTAGGGATATAATATCTCCCAGCGGTGGGATATAATATATCCCACCGCTGCCACCAGTTGTAACTCAGAAAAATATACATGTACTGGAAATTAACTAAAAGAAGACAACAAAATAAAGACGTCTTAACAGAAAGGAGTCCAGTAGTGCACTGATTTAATTCATCTAAAAATCAGGGCTGCCTCGCCCAAGCTCAGAACATAATTAACATAATGCATATTAAAATATATTCAAATAAGTAAGTAAATAATAGCTAATGTGGAGGAGATAAAATAATGGACAAATCCTATTCAACAAATAAACCAATAGGAGACAAGAGGGGGATGAGGTGATATAAGAAGGTTGAAGGTGACAACATAATCATGAAAGCTGCTGAGCTCAACTCAGGAATCAGGTGTGTGATGGAATGAATGGACACACCTGGATGAATATGGAAATCATGGAATGAAGGTGACAGGTGACATGACATGAGAATGAGGCAATGCATGGTAACCAAAATGGCTGATAGCATGGTAAACTAAATATAAACTAAATTAAAGGGCAGTAGTCACAAGTGACAGAATAATAGCCCTACATTAATTTAATGACAATTGACATTAAATTAAAAATTATCAGTTTTTTGTGTTTTTTTTTACATTAATTTAATTTAATACTATTTTCATGATTTTTGGTGGATTTAAAAAAAAATAAGTATATTATTGTTATTGCGCTCAAACATATTTTATTTTTTTACTTTAGTTATCTCATGAAATCCAAAAATTGCTTCACATACTGCGTTTTTGTGAAATAAAAAAACAGTAGACTTAAATTTATGTAGTTGAACGTATAGAAAGCATTGAACTAAGGCGCGACCCTGATAGAAATTGGACCCACAGCAAGGATACTTGTTGTATTGGACTCCAGCTGTAGTACTGTTTTGTAGAGAGGGAAAAAGTATCTAAATTTATAAATCTTAATTGCAACTCGTTTAAAAAACACTTATATAGATGACCGATTTTTTTTTTTACACCATTCATTATATTTGCTTCTGTAAAGATATATCCTCTGCTCAGCAGTTGATTATTTGTATGTAACAAAGCTAGAGTAATTGTAAAACATACAAAGTTTTAGTACATACCACTTTCACACTGTCTCCCAGTAACTCCATCCGGACATACACATTTGTAGTCATTAACGAGATCGGTACAATTTCCACCATTTTGACATGGGACGCTGGCACATTCATCAATGTCTTTCCAAAGATATGTGAAAGATAAATGTATAATTCAAGTTATCACTAAAGATTAACATTTTTTTTCAAGTTAGAGCTTTTATATGTTTAGATGTTTATTATGCGTATTTCGAACGGAAAATTCAGATCTCCAAATGTCCAAATTGCCACAAGAATATCAACAGAGTACAGTGATTGCACTGTAGAGTGTAGACACGGATTGGGGAGATTTTATTTGATTAATAGTTAAAAAGCAAGGAGCAACCCGATAAAATTAATGGATTAATCAGAAATTAAACCAAAGTGAAGCTTTACAATAGATTTACGAGTGCTGATAGTATTTAATACAAGGGACACTGTAAAACACAACTTTTTCTACAGCATACACCTTAAACTTTATAGACTACTTCTGGTCTGCTACTCCCGTTTGATAAAATTGGCTGAGATTACACATCCTTTATTATTTATTATATTTTGCTTCTATCGGAGGAATATAAGTTAAAATACAGTGACATTACATTAATGCTAATGTAAATGACAGACACAAGGTGTTAATTTATGAGAAATTACACGATATTTTCATTTGCTTCATTTTGCCAAGAAGTACAGAATAGATTGTAGTGTTAGAAAGAAAGACTTCTTATTGATTTTAATTATCAAGATTGTATTCTATTTGTTTATATAAAAAAAAATGTTCCCTGCAGGGCAGTTAATTATTTTCCTTTATAAAGAATTATAAAAAAATTAAAGGTCACAATACACACCGTTTTCACACCGTTTCCCTGTGAATCCATCCGGACAGGTACAGTTATAGTCATTGATGAGATTGGTACAATTCCCTCCATTCTGACACGGTGTACTGGCACATTCGTTGATGTCTTTCCAAATAAGGCATAAAGAAGAACATATTATAACGCAGATTATCACGCTAAAACACGTGGCAAATAAAATTCATCTTAAACAGCATCTAATATCAATTTTTTGTTTTATTTCCGACTGAACAAACTGAGCTGCGTGACGTATCCGCAGTCAATGTCTATAGTGTAGTGTTAAAATAATCCTCTGAAAATATGCATTTCAAAACACTCATTATACTTGTTTTATAAAAGTAAAACCTACGACTGGCCGGATTTATCCTCATTTCTCCTGTTCCATTGTTAAAATAAACCATCTGGTTAATATTCATTATCAAGATGATATTGCATTTGGTTATATGAATGAAATTGTCCCCTGCAGAGCAGTTGATTAGCCTATTTACTTTTAAATGAGTAGAAATTCACAATACATACCGTTTTCACACTGTTTTCCATTGAATCCATCCGGACAGGTACAGTTATAGCCATTGTTGAGATCGGTACAATTCCCTCCGTTCTGACACGGTGTGCTGGCACATTCGTCAATGTCTTTTAGAAAGAATAGAAAAGAGAGAAAATTATGATTCAGGTAATCATAATTCTGGATCATACTCATTCATATTTTTATAGGAAGTATCTGAATAAGGCATGTTTCAAAGCATTCAGAGATAATAGGATTGTTTAAAACGAAAATGATTCTTTAGGTTTTACATTGCATGCGTGATTCCAGATTCAAGCACATTATTCACACTAAATAAACCAAGGTCCCAAATCTAATATTTTAAAGATCGGATTATTTCTCTTCCAAATGAAAGAATCTAAAATTATTGCGACGAAGATGACACGAACTCCCTTAAACCTTAAATTTGATTCGGTTATGATTTTATACATTTGACATATATGATTGTTACTTATAAAACATTACTAACACAAGTCATTTTGGAGGAAAGATTACAATTTTTAATGCGCTATTTATGCTTTGGGTGATTTTTTCAGGGGGGGGGTGGTACCATCAGAACATAAAATATTACAGGAGTCCAGTGGTTGATCAATGAAGAATGAGTGCATTGGTTATATCTACAAAAACCTGTCTTAAGTAAATTAATGAAGATCAAGCTTAACTTATTTCCCTGTTCGATACATAATTTCTTTATATTATATTTTCTTATGCTATTTTTTTTTGTTTACAAAACGCAAATAAACTGAAGTATCGGGACAAATGATACAATTAGCGAAATGTGGTTCCGTAAATGAAGGAATTCTTTTCAATAGGCAATAACTATATTTTCCACCAAAATGAGTTAGTAATATAAGTATATCCGTCGGCCACCAATATATCGAGGTATAGAATGAAGTTTTCAGACAAATAATTACACAAGCGAGTGCAAAAATATTGTGCATTTATTTTTACTTTTATACAGTGTTTTTAAATAAAAGGTGAAACCCAACTTCCAGCCGCAATATTTTATTAAATGAACATAATTATATTTACTACAATCGATAGTACTCCCAGTAGAGACATTATGATATTAATGGGAGATTTCAATGCTAAAGTGGGACGGAGCATTGCGAGTACAATATCGGTCAACACGGTTTAGGAGTGCGGAATGAACGAGGGCAGGATCTGGCAGATTTTGCAGTAAATAATGATCTGGTGATTGGTAACACTTTGTTCCAACATCATCCAAGGAGGCTATACACGTGGGTTAGCCCGGGTGATAGAGTTAGGAACCAAATTGATTACATTTTGGTCCAGAGGCAGTGGCGCTCTTCACTTGTGAATGTGAAGACGCGTCCTGGTGCAGACTGTGGCAGTGACCATCAAATGCTGAGTGCATCCTTCAGGATTAAACTTAAGTCAAAGGGAAAACAGAGCCGACCAGTCAGGTATGATGTCGCTCGTATTCCAGAGTCATTCACTGTCGAGGTGCAGAATAGGTTTTCAGCACTACTTCAAATTGATGAGCAAGAGCAAAAACCAGAGGAGCTATGGGAAGAGGTGGTCAAGGTTGTGAAGGAAACAGCTGAGGCACACATTCCAAAGAGGAAGAAAGTCAAGAAAAAATGGTTAACGGAGGATACACTGGATATTGGTAAAAGAAGGAGAAATGCAAAAGCAAGTGGGAACCAGATGGAGTGGAAAGAGCTTGACAACGAGTATCACCGTAAAGCTGTAGATGACAAGCGGAATTTTATCGAACATAAGTGTCTGGAAGCTGAAGAAGCACATCAGCGTGGGAACATGAGGGAAGTTTTTTCACATTGTAAGAGAATTAACCAATAAATGGTCACCTAGAAGTGATGTAATAAATGACAAAAACGGAAGCACCTTGACGGAGGAAGCAGATGTCAAGGCAAGATGGGTTGAATATTGCAGTAATCTTTCTCAAAGAAGGCCTGGGGATGAACTTTTTACAATAGGTGTGTCAGAAATGAAAGAGCCTTTACCCCTGAAATCAGAAGTGGAGTAGGCGATGCGCCAGATAAACAATGGGAAGGCACCTGGTGTGGATGATCTACCAATTGAGATCTGGAAGGCAGCTGGTGAACCTGGTGTGGAGTTGCTATGGAGACTTTGTGTACAGATATGGACCTGCGGGGAGTGGCCGACCGAGTGGTGTCGAGCAGTATTTTTACCTTTACCAAAAAAAAGGAAATCTCAGGGAATGCTCCAAACACCGCACTATTAGCCTTATCGTTCACGCTAGCAAAATTCTACTGAAGGTGATTGTCGGAAGATTAAAACAAAGATATAGAGAATTTATTCCTGAGGAACAAGCTGGATTTGTTGAGGGCAGAGGGACAAGGGAACACATAGTCAACATAAGGATGCTCATTGAGAAGTTCAGGGAGTACAATTTACCGCTTTACATGTGTTTCATTGATTATTCTAAGGCGTTCGACTGTGTCAGTCACAGTCAATTATGGAGAACTATGATTGAGATGGGCTTTCCTCGGCATTTGGTTGCACTCATGGCCAAGTTATATGAAGACCAGCAGTCAGCAGTGAGAACATCGCTTGGTGATACTGAATGGTTCCATATCGGGAGAGGGGTCAGACATTGTTGCATCTTGTCACCGTACCTATTTAACATCTATGCGGAACGGATAATGAGGGATGTGAAAGAGGAGTTCAACGGTGGTGTCCAGATAGGGGGGCATCTCAGATTTGCAGATGACAAAACACTCATCAGTAGCAGCAAGGAAGAACTGGTAGAGATGATAAAATTGGTGAAAATGAAAAGCTCAGCAAAGGACCTTCTATTCAATGTCAAGAAAACAAAAATCATGGTAGTAGACAGGAACAGAGTGGATGCAAGTGAATTCATGGTTGATGGCGAGAAGATCGAAGAGGTGGATGAATTTGTTTACCTCGGTTCTACGATCACAAACACGGGATACAGTGCACCGGAAATTAGGAGAAGACTGGCTATGGCGAGGGATGCAGTGCAGAAATTAACAAATATATGGTAGAGCAGCAGAATCCGACTAAAACTGAAACTGAGACTGCTTCGATCAACTGTCTTTCCTATTGCTACATATGGAAGTGAGTCCTGGTCCATGCAAAAGGCAGACAAGCAGAGGGTGGATGCTTTCGAGATGTGGTGCTACAGGAGGATATTAAGGATTTCATGGACAGACAGGCGAACCAACATCTGGGTTCTTGAAAAAATTGGAGCTGAGCTCACAATTAGGAAGGACATCAGGAAAAGGAAGCTACGTTATTTTGGTTATGCTATTCGACA
>JZLH01S0597309.1:18820-29929 GCA_001188425.1 Eucidaris tribuloides
TTCAATTATTGTAGACATTTTATGAGATCATCTTCTACTGTTGAAATTTTGGAGAAGGACGTGTTAAGATTTATGATGAGGACAAAGCCAACGTATTGAATGACTTTTTTTGTAGTGTTATGAATGAAGAACCAGATATGACGCATTCAATTCCTTTTGATGCTCGTACATCTCTTCAAAGAACACATGAACATTTCAGTTGCGGACGTGAGGAAAAAATTAAAGTTCTTAAAGTCTAATAAGGCTTCAGGTCCTGATGGGAGAAGTTTTGGATTTTGATGTACCTTTAGCTAATATTTTTCAACACTCCCTGACGTCTGGAGTATTACCGCAGGATTGGAAGGATGCTAACGTGACCCCTTTACATAAAAAGGGATCTAGAGCTGATTGTAATAACTACAGACCTGTTTCTCTTACAAGTCAAGTGACTAAAGTTTTGGAGCGTCTTGATTCTCGATGTTCTTGTTAATTTTATTGAAGAAAACTCTATTATATCCTGTGATCAGCATGGTTTTCAAAAAAATGTTCTTGTACTACACAACTGCTTGAGTGCATAGCCGATTGGACCAAAGTTTTTGATGACAAATCCAATGACGGAATAGATGTGATATATTTAGACTTCTCTAAAGCCTTTGACTGTGTTCCGCATAAAAGACTGATTTATAAACTCCACCAGTTGGGCATTAGAGGATCTCTTCTTCAGTGGATTAAAGTTTTCTTAGTGAAAGACGCCAAAGAGTGATTCTTAGGAATGGTTATTCATCTTGGAGAAATGTAATTAGTGGAGTTCCGCAAGGCACAATCCTGGGACCTATCCTTTTTCTTTTATACGTGAACGATATGCCGGATGTGGTGAAGTCAACAGCTAAAATGTTTGCGGATGACACAAAAATTTATCGAAAAATATCAAGTATTGAAGATTGTGACAAACTACAACAAGATTTGAATGCTCTTTCATCTTGGTCTCAACAATGGTTATTACGTTTCAATGAAACCCAAGTGTGTGACTTTAAGATTTCTGCAGCTTTTGAATATGTTTATTCCCTTAACGGAACTTTTCTTCAAGAAGTTTCAAGTCAGAGAGACTTGGAGTACTCATTAGTAACGATATGAAGCCAACAGTCATATTACTGAGATTTGTAAGAGAGCCAATCAACGAATAGGCATGATTAAAAGATGTTTCAGCTGTATTACCGAAGAGAAAATTTTGATACTTTACAAATCTCTCATTAGACCGATTTTGGAGTACGCCTCAGTCACATGGAATCCGAGTATGAAAAAGATATTTCAACTTTAGAGAAGGTGCAGAAGAGGTGTTTACGACTTTGTCCGACTGATATTACATGTCTTTGCCCACGTTGGAGGAACGCAGATGTGAAATAGATATGGTTGAAACTTATAAATATTTGTCTGGAGATATAGAACTTGTCATCTACTTTTTTTGATGTTCTCGTAGAATGGGCTTGAGAGGTCACTCCCAAAGATTTATAGAAAAATGTCAGGACGGAAGTCGGTAAAATTTCTTTGGCAACAGAGTTATTAACTCTTGGAACCAGTTACCAGAAGAAATTATTTCTGCATCATCAGTAGCTACCTTCAAAGAGAAATTGAGGGCTCTTCCCAAAGGAACTAAGAGCCAATCTACCAAGTAACCAAGTGATAAAATCGGCCCGATATTTTTGTTTACCATCAGTGGCTCGTGTGACGTCACCACCAGTGCCTATGGTAGACTCAGCTTACAGCCGCAAATTCGAAACTTTCGGCTGAAGGACGGAAGTCAGTGTAAAACATTAGTTGCGAATCCGCCCAATGCATACCCTCTGCCCTCCCCCCCCCCCCGCTTCCAGGATCGACGCTCTGCTTTATTCACACGCGCGTACATCGCCGACCGTGAAAAAACGACCCATTTTTTAACGCATTTTTTTTCACACGCGCATGAGATTGTACACCTTGTAGATGGCAATGTGAACAGTGAATCGCAGTAGCACGTATCAGTCCTGGTTGTCTCGGGTGGTCTCCGGGTGGTTAGAATCACGATTAGCCCCTTTAGAACTCTAAAACCCAGAATTACCAGTTTTTGTACAATTTCCCTGGCCAGAACAGGGGACGATTATTATTTTCTAACTTTGTACTAACTGAGGTTACTCCACATTAACTGGTACTACTAGGGTTCTTCTCTCGTCAGATGTGGATAGAAGCCTGTTCTGTCACGATAAAATATATTTTACAACATCACGCATAACCTCCGGACGAATTTCTATTATATTTCATTCGTAGTCATCTTTAGCGGTATGTGTATAACTCCATATTCTCTCCGGCATGCCGTTAGGAACCGTTCCAAAACGCCCGGAAAAAAAATTTTTATTTTAGCGGCATCGGTCATCCCACTTCCGGGGCGGTCGTCGGGCGAGAAGCTCGCGCACCGACCGATGGACAACGCCGAGCACGCGCTTGACTCCATCTTCACGTAAATAGGGGCAAGGTGTCTGCAGCAGATTGCCCAGCAATTGAAGAATTTCTTAGGTTCACTCTTAATCTGCTGCACCAAATTACTTTCGTAGTCTTGTTTGGCTTGATGTACTTTCTGCTTTACTTCAGAATCCAAAAGGTCAGCTTGCAATCGATGTGCATATAAGTTACTAACTTTAGCTTGAACTCTAGCTGCTCGTCTTTTCCTCTTAGCTTTTTTGACAGATTTGAAATTGGTCCACGGTGGCTTATGTCTCTGGTTGACTTTAACCATTTTATATGGAACAAATTTATCAAGGCAAACAAAATATTTCTTCTTTAAAAAGTCCCACTTTTGATGAACAGTTTTCTTCTCAAAATTGGTCTTCCAGTCTGTAGAATGGATCTCAGAATTGAAACTGTTGTAGTCTCCCTTGGAATACAGCCATACCTTCCGAGGTGCGTAATTTATTCTTGGAACTGGAACTGCTAATGTGATATGACACATACGATGATCACTTGTGACGAATGTATCACCCACTTCCACGCTATGTACAATATCACTGTTTCCTGTGAACACTAAATCCAAAATGTTGTCTTTACGAGTAGGTTTGTAGACACACTGACTAAGCATATTGTCTTCAATACAATCCAAAAACTTCATCGACAAGTCACTGCGAGCTTCAAACAAGTCCCAATTTATTTAAGTCACCCATTAAGATCACATTGTCTGTATTAACCCGATGCCTACGAGATTCTGAAAATCCCATAGAGTTAACACAGGACACATCCGGTTCCCGTAGCCAACGGGTTAATAGAATTGATAGAGTGACATATCTTCTCTAAGTTCGGTTCACCACCTTTCTCTGGTCGGTAAGCAACACCAATCAACAAAGAAGTCTTGGAGTTGGGATGAATTTCGATCCAAATAATTTCTGCGTCAACATCCGCTTCATGATACACATGAGGTCGCAGGTTTGATTTAACTAATAATAACACACCACCATGATCCTCTTGCTTGTAACAGCCTTCATGATAAAAATGCAATTTCCTGTCTTTGCGGAAACAAATATATCCATCAGGAGTGAATTCAGCATCTTGCACGGTTTCATCCAACCAAGTTTCTGCCACAGCACAGACATCAATGTTATCATCGTATAACAAGTCCTTTAATTCGACATACTTATTCTTTAAGCTGCACGCGTTAAAATAAACAAGCTTTAAAGGGCTGAATTCCTTGCCTTTCTTAATATGTGTTGTGCGATTATGTACATGTGCGTCGGTGCAGTTCGGATTACAATCTACGTGTTCTCTCCCCGACTGTTCAGGGACCTCCTTCCCTCTGAGGGTGGATCTACTCGTACAAGTCTCCCTCTCTTGATTTTCCAATTGGGATCTTTTTCTCGTTTGATGCGTAACGATTCCCTCAGCTTTGCATCTTCCCGTCTCTGTAACACAGTCTGATCGGGAACCACAAATACGTTTTTTGGATCAAAAGAAACATGTTCGGCTGTACGCAACATAGGGCCATTTTTAACAGCCTTCCATTTGGTCTTTTCATCAGGTAACACCACTTTCACTGGTCTGCCTTTATTATCCTCCCTTTTCTTTCCGAGACGAGATACATATTTAGGATTGTCAGCAATATGAATAGATTTTAGTACTTCATCAACCATATTTTCATCACCCTTGTCGACAGTACTCTCAGGAAGTCCTCGTACAACAATGTTGTTCTTCCTTCTTTCTATTTCTTCTGGTTCTTTACGAAGAAGATCTATCTTTTGAGACAGCTGAGAAATGTCATTACTAAGTCCTTCTACGTCTTTGTTCAAAGAAAGAACATCTGTGGTCAACATGTTGACAGATGATTTGTCAGCTTTTAAAGTTAAGTCATACTCCACTTTTTCAATTCGTTGTGTCATTGTTTGAAAATACATGGCACATCGCTCCTCAATTTCCCAATCATTTTTTACTGCAGACAAGGCATGTTTCTCACATTCTACACAAAACCAATGAATATCAGGTCGGGTGTTCATCAAATTGTAAGTTTCCGAGGACATCTGCAAACAGGTAGCACAAATAGTGGTACTGCATCTTTCACACTCCATGAGTTTGGCGCTCTCATCAGAAAAAACTTCTTTGCAAGTCTTACACACCCATTCATTTGAAGATGAAGCGCCGGATATTGATCCAAATTTGGTTTTAAAACTACCAGTCTTCTTACTGGATTTTGAGACATTTTTCTTAGTTCTACTAGTTAATCTCTTTTTGCTGTCTGAAACCACAGAACTTGATGCATCACTGCCACTCCCCGCACTATCGTTGCTTGCTCCATCCACCAGTGGCTTGTTTCTGAGTCTGTGTGTAGTAATGGATGGCTTACCCTGTCCACACGATGTATCCACAGCCTTGGGCACATTCGAAGAACAATCCTCAAAATCTTCCATTTTTGAAAAGCCATCCAAACATAAAAACTATTCCAAACTGATCTAGAAGTACTCAAAAACTATATACATGAGACTTGAGAGGAAAAGGTACTCCCAAAAGATGAAATTATAAGCAAAAAAAAAATATATGGTCGAGAAGAAAATCAAAACGTGTGTGACCCGGAAGTGACTCGTAATCTGCCCGAAACACTCCACCAAGGATGATGGTATGATGATGATGATGATGGTGATGATGATATGATGATGATGACGATGATGATATGATGATGATGACGATGATGAAATATAAAAGCAAAATTGCTACTCACCGTTATTACTGCTATTATTCTCGAATCCGGACTCCGATTAGGATTCAAATCACGCGATAAATTGCTGCCTAAATTTTCCACCATTTCTAGTGTGTCATATTGTCGGTGATACACACGATTCTTTTCCATAAATATTAAAGAAGTCATTAATTGCTGAACGTAGATTTATCAGACTTGTACTTCCGCTGGTCGTATACATATATCGAATCTTGTCCATTTCTATATGTCAACCAAGGCATTGATAATTGCTCAAGACGCAATATGTAAACTATTTCGCTCGAGACAAGTGTGCTTGATAAAAGTTTCTTGTAAACTCTCACGCATCCTGTTTACTGTACGCGCGCATCCTTTCCGCGCACGGGTGGCCGCGCGTATCTGTTATCCGGACTGTACAAGCGCACCCGCGCGCGCTATATTAATCCAATTTTATTCATTTCTGTCAGTACACTTAGGCCTATATACGAGTATCCAGAAGAAAACGATACACTTTTAAAATGGCCCTCAAATAAATATATCATTTTTTTAAATTCTTTATATTATATGGAATGCTGATAATCTCTTCTTCATATGGAACAAAAAGTCCAAAATTGTTGTATGCTTGATCGAGCACTGCCACATTTATAAAGGACACGAAAAGTTAGGTTGTTGCGCAGGAATTGGTATCCACTGTCAAACAGATTTAAGCTCTCTTGATTTTGTGTGTGTCATTGGGGTGAAGGCGAATGTGGAGTGGTGGGGTGAGGGGTGGATGGAGTGTTGGGGGTCGTGGGGTGTAGGTGTAGTTGGGGTGGTGGGGTGGAGGGGTGGTATGGTGGTAGGTGGTTGCTTTTAGGTAACTCTTACACTACCCCCGCCATATCCCACCCCATCTACCTCTTGTGGAGTGAGGTGTGGTGTCGAGTGTGTTAAGGTCCACCTTAACCGACACACCACCACCGCCTATCAACCGCTACACCCCACACCAACCAACCCCACACCTACATCGCCCACATCCAACCACCCCACACCCCAACCCTCCGCCACAAGCCTACCACGCCACACGACCCACACAGCCACCAAACGCCCAAGCCACCCCCCACCCCGCCACACTCCACACCACACTCCACCCTCACATCCACATCACCGAACCGCCACTACCCCAACACTGCCACTACTCCACCACCCGCCGCCCCCACCACCCCACTACCCCACCCCCACTACCCACTACTCTTTCACGCCGAATACGTAGTTTATTCGACGGAGTCTCATCCGTCAATCAAAGATCCCTGAATATATCTATTTGGGGGCCATTTTTAAAGTGTATCGTGTTTTTTTTTTCTGGAGCCTCGGTCAGGGCTGGCACTCAAAATTTTAATTTTCCCTACCCGTCTGCGTATTTTCCCTACGGAACACTATGTTTCCGCTCAGCGTGCCAATAGGCCATTTTTCCCTAACGGAGCTATGTTTTCCCTAGCACAAATCATTTTCCCGGTAAAGGTGGCGTCTTTCCACAAAATACCACTCAGTAAATGCTAAGAAGATTTATTTTGAATGAGAAAGTTACATTGTAATCACTAAGATACTGCGGCATGCGGCCGTTATACGGTTTTCGTAAATTATAATGATATGGATGCCGAACTTGGACAATGGAATTTTACCCAAATAATATCTACAGACAAATATATTATGGAGTTCATAGAAAATACTTGATGAGATTTAAGAAATATTCTTGAAAAATTAGTCAATATCCCTACAAATCATCAAAAAATCCCGTACTTTTCTCCCACAGAAGGTCATGTTTTCCCCGTAAGGATCCCCTACTCCGTACGGTTGGCTGAAACTTCCCCTACGGTGGCTGAAATTCCCTACGGTAGGGATGTTTCCCCTATTGAGTGCAGCTTGGCCTATTCTATTCTTACTTAAAAAGTTTCTGATTGGTCCCAAGAGGGAACCCAGTCGTTTTGTACTGGTCATATTTACATTCATATGGAGGTCAACTGCCTGTGTTGGTACTTCATTTATGTAAAGTGGTGGACGCTACGTCCTCATTTTCTTCGATGAATGGTGGTGGGCAGGCGCGGTTCTACGGGGGGGGGGCTTTTTTGGGGGCTTGAGCTCCCCCCCACAAAATACGCTCAAGCCCCCGCCCCCCAGGCAAAAAAAATCACAAAATCGGACTCAAAGAATGTTTTAAACAATTAAATATAACTAAACGATCTACGAAAGATTAAATATTTATATAATAAGAAAGTTATAAGATCTTATATAATATTGTATTACCATGCCCAATAACGCGTCTTTTTCTAAGATAACGGTCCTACATATTTTCAAAAGTTCCTAGCTTGCTGTCCGCTTCGCTCGCTCGACACCCATTTACAATTTTTTCACATTAAGTTACTTATGCTGTGTCATCTTCTTGAAATTACTAACAACATCCGATTAAATTATTTGCATAAATATAGTCGTTTTATAAATTATAGTTTTACTGTGCTTAGAACATGTCTTTGCTACGTGTTTTTTAAACATTTCTTGCCGTGGGTTCCCCTCCACACTGTCACCGTCCCCTCGCAAGTTATGATACCGATTACCATGTTTTTCACCGTACTGAATCACCTTTTTTGAAATCTCCTTGAATTCCTTTTATCAAGTATACCTTTAAACTATCCATTTACCATGGCTAGAAAACCTCTGATTCTGTTCGGCATTTTGACAAATTTTCTAACGTGGGAGGGGAACCCCTCTGACATCACACTCGCTCACGCTCGGTCCGCTTTTCGCGTCCTCTACAAGTATGCCTACTCACATACAGTTTTTCCACATACTCCTGTAGGCTACATCTCTTTGAAATCCTGACACAATCTGTAACTAATGTATAAACCTAATTCAAATATAGGTATTTACTCATGCTAGAATCAGGTCTTTTCTATGACGCATTTCAAAAAATTTCTGCCGCGGGGGAGGGGGTTCCTACTACCTTCCCCCACTCGTTGCCTTCACTGCCCTCGCAAGTTGATACCGCGATCGCTTAATTGCTTGATAAAAATATACGCATTGCCAATATCTATTACTATGCCTAGAAACGCGTCTTTTCTATGAATATTTTCAAAAGCTGCCTATCGTCGAAAGGGTGTATGCTCCCCCCTCCCCAATTCATCTCCCCGTTAGGGTCGTTCGCTCCCTAGCAAGTTATGAGTACCCATATACACGTTTTGCCATATATCTGTAACATGTTTGAAAACTGACAACAATCATAATCTTTCTTATGAAATATTTCCTATGCGCTTTTCAAAAGTCCTACTGTGGGCAAGGGGTGCCCCCCCTCCAACCATTACCCTCCGTCGGGATTTCGCGCTGGCTCCCGTCACAAGTATGACATTCCAATGCTAACGTATTGAGAAATATACATTGCCAAGAATATTTACTTATACTATGCTAGAAACGCCATCTTTTCTATGTGTATTTTTCAAAAAAGTTCCTACTGTGGGAAGGGGGTGTGCCGCCTCCATACCTCCCCCGTTCGGTGGGTCGCTTCGCTCCTCAGCAAGTATGACTTCCCAATTCCCTAATCTTTGATAATTACATTGGCCAAAGAATATGTATGTAACCATGCCTAGCAAACATAACATTTTTCTATGCGTATTTCAAAAGTTCTACGTTGGGGGGGGGGGGGGTTACAGCCCTCCCCCATTCGAGGTTTCGCTCCCTCAGCTAAGTATCAATGCCGACAATCACAATTTTTCACATCACTCTCCAGTAATCTTTGGGCAAATAATCGGCGCGACTCATCATAAAATAGTACCTTTCAACTATGTATTCTAACCCATGCCGCAGAATCACGTGGTGTTTTATGCGTATTTTCAAAACGTTCTACTGTGGGAGGGGTATACCCCTCCCACAGCCCTCCCCCGTGCCTTGGTCGCGGTTGCTACCGCTCTGCAAATATGACTCCTAATCTTGATAAAATAACCGCATTCACGCAAAAGTATGTGTTTACCATGCCTAGAAAAACATCTTTTCCAATGCGTATTTTCAACAGGTTCCTAAACCGGTGGGGAGGGGTATCTGCCCGTTCCAATCGTTAGTTCTGCAAGTGTTAGAGGTGCATGTTCGGCTGAGTGGAGTTTAACCTCGCCCCCGTTCGGTAGGTTTCGGCTCCGTCGCAAGTATCACTGCCCATTCAGCAATTTTACATACTTCCTGTAATCTTTAGAAATAATCCTAATAATCTTCATGAAATATACCTTTCACGATATGTATTTATCCATGCCAGAATCACCGATCTTTTCTAATGTGTATTTTTCCAAAAGTTCCTACTGTGGGAGGGGGTATTACCCCCTCCACACCCTCTCCCCGCTCGGTCGCGTTGCTCCTTGCAAGTATGACTTCCAATCCCTAATCTTGATACATATACCATTCCAAAAAAATATGTGTTACCATGGCCTAGAAAAAAAACACAAAATCTTTTCAATGCCGTATTTTCAAAGCAAGTTCCTACGTGGAGGGGGTATCCCCCTTCCACAACATCCCCTGTTGGACGGGGCTTCGCTCTGTCGCAAGTATCACTGCCCAGTTACAGATTTTCACAATATTCGCTGTAATCTTTTGGAAATAATACCTAATAATCCTTCGAAAAATATATTAAATTTTTCAAAAGGTCCTCGCGTGGCAGGGGGTATCCCCCCACTCCCACAGCCCTCCCGCTTCGATCCGTTTCGCTCCTCGCCTGTTTTCGTCTAGCCCCCCTAGTAGCCCCCTATAAATTTTTGTCTTAGAAACGCGCCTGATGGTGTGTTTTATCCTCGTTGTTTTTTACTGCTATATAAAAACGGTTAAATTCCAACACGAACGGGAGGTGAAAAAAAGACTGATACACACGAATTTGAAGAGCTTTAACTGCCAACCATATTTTTTGTGTGACTCTCGACATTTCTTAAATCTCACTTCGGAGAAGCCATACCTCATTCCCCCAAAGTAAGATTTGGACATTAACGCAGGTTTGCTCAACGTGATTCAGGGGTCTTTTACTAACCGAGGACGTCTTTTGCTTGTCACCAAAGACTAGGATCACAGGCGTAAGTGTTGGGGCGTGCCTCGGAAGTCAGCCTTTACAACCATCGTACAACACACACCACACACATGATCATACCTACAGCACACTGATGCCCAGACACATACATAGACACACATTACACACACCAGAGACACAAACTACCGACTACCACACAATGAGCGCAAACATACACACATATAAACCACTTACAGCACGAGACACACATACACCCACATACAACACGTACACAACAGACACACAGACAAAAGGAAACAAACACATCACACACAACACACACACACACACACACACACATCACAGGCACCACACACCACTCAGTCACTTACGTCACCCACAAACCACAAAAACACACCGCAACACAGAGCCCAGCGGCAGAGCACCAGCAAAAAACCAAACCAGCAAAATCACACACTACATACATACACTCACTACACAATAGACAAATGAAAGACGAACATACGTAACGACATGTAACACATTATCTCAGAACCAACAGATCAACACAACACTCACACAGTACATACGTCGGACACAAACAACAGACAACAACATGCAGAAATCTACAACGACATATCACAAACACACATGTCCATGCAACACTCTGTCACCCACACAGAACACAAACCACCACAACTGAGAATGAATGCACTTTTCAGTCAGCTTATTATTAATACTCACATATACATATATACACATGTGCAATAAATTACATATTATTTTGGGCATTTTTGAAGGATTGAGTAATTGTACTGTAATATAGGTGATGTATATGGACTTATGGGGGGGGGGGGGGGGGGACAGGGGGAGCATGTCCCCCAGAGCAATCGCCACGATTTTTGGAAAAAGTTTATGTACA
>JZLH01S0597309.1:30463-43472 GCA_001188425.1 Eucidaris tribuloides
ATGATGATGATGATGATGGTGATGATGATATGATGATGATGACGATGATGATATGATGATGATGACGATGATGAAATATAAAAGCAAAATTGCTACTCACCGTTATTACTGCTATTATTACTCGAATCCGGACTCCGATTAGGATTCAAATCACCGGATAAATTGCTGCCTAAATTTTCCACCATTTCTAGTGTGTCAATATTGTCGGTGATACACACGAATTCTTTTCCATAAATATTAAAGAAGTCATTAATTGCTGAAAACGTAGATTTATCAGACTTGTACTTCGCTGGTCGTATACATATATCGAATCTTGTCCATTTCTATAGTCAACCAAGGCATTGATAATTGCTCAAGACGCAATATGTAAATATTTCGCTCGAGACAAGTGTGCTTGATAAAAGTTTCTTGTAAAACTCTCACGCATTCCTGTTTACTGTACGCGCGCATCCTTTCCGCGCACGGGTGGCCGCGCGTATCTGTATCCGGGAACTGTACAAGCGCACCCGCGCGCGCTATATTAATCCCAATTTTATTCATTTCTGTCAGTACACTTAGGCCTATATACCGAGTATCCCAGAAGAAAACGATACACTTTTAAAATGGCCCTCAAATAAATATATCATTTTTTTAAAATTCTTTATATATATGGAATGCTGATAATCTCTTCTTTCATATGGAACCAAAAAGTCCAAAATTGTTGTATGCTTGATCGAGCACTGCCCACTTTATAAAGGACACGAAAGTTAGGTTGTTGCGCAGGAATTGGCTATCCACTGTAACAACAGATTTAAGCTCTCTTTGATTTTGTGTGTATTGGGGTGAAGGCGAAGTGGAGTGGTGGGGTGAGGGGTGGATGGAGTGTTGGGGGTGTGGGGTGTAGGTGTAGTTGGGGTGGTGGGGTGGAGGGGTGGTATGGTGGTAGGTGGTTGCTTTTAGGTAAGCCTTACACACCCCCGCCATACCCCACCCCAATACCTCTTGTGGAGTGAGGTGGTGGTGCGAGTGTGTTAAGGTCACCTTAACCGACCACCCCCACCACCCTACAACCCTACCACCCCCACACCCCAACCACCCCACAACCCTACCACGCCCACATCCCAACCACCCCACACCCCAACCACCCCACAACCCTACCACGCCCACACCCCAACCACCCCACACCCCAACCACCCCACACCCCACATCCACACCACCCTCACACCTCACATCCACACCACCCTCACATCCACACCACCCTCACACCCCAACACTGCCACTACTCCCACCACCCCGCACCCCACCACCCCACTACCCCACCACCCCACTACCCCACTACTCTTTCACCCGAATACGTAAGTTATTCACGTTCTCAGTCATCACGATCTTGAATAATATCTATTTGGGGGCCATTTTAAAAGTGTATCGTGTTTTTTTTTTCTGGGACACTCGGTCAGGGCTGCCACTCAAAATTTTAATTTTCCCCTACGCCGTCTGCGTATTTTCCCCTACGGACACTATTTTTCCCCTACGCCCCAATAGGCCAATTTTTCCCTACGGAGCTATGTTTTCCCCTACAAAAATCAACTTTTCCCCTAAGAAGGTGCGTCTTTCCCTACAAAATAACCTCAGTAAATGCAAGAGATTTATTTTAATTGAGAAAGTTGACATTGTAATCACTAATACTGCGGCATGCGCGCGTTACGGTTTTCGTAATTATATGATATGGTGACCAACTTGGACAATGGATTTACCCAAATAATATCTACAGACGAATATATTATGGGAGTTCATAGAAAATCTTTGAGGATTTAAGAATATTTTTTGAAAATTGTCAAAATTCCCTACAAATCATCAAAAATCCCTACTTTCTCCCACAGAAGGTCATTTTTCCCGTAGGATCCCCTACTCCCTACGGTTGGCTGAAATTCCCTACGGTAGGCTGAAATTCCCTACGGTAGGGATTTTCCCCTATGAGTGCAGCTGCTATCTATCTTACCTTAAAAAGTTACTGATTGGTCCCAAGAGGGAACAAAGTCGTTTTGTACCTGTCATATTTTACATTCATAATGAGGTCACACCTGTGTTGGACTTCATTTATGTAAAGTGGGGACGCTACGTCCTCATTTTCTTCGATGACATGGTGTGCAGGCGCGGTTCTACGGGGGGGGGCTTTGGGGGGCTTGAGCCCCCCCCCCAAAATCGCTCAAGCCCCCCCCCCCAAAAAAAAAATCAAAAAAATCGGACCAAAAATGTTTTACAATTAAATAAACTAAAGCGATCTAGCAAAGATTAAATATTAATATAAAGAAGTTATAAGACTTTATAAATATTGTATTTACCATGCCCAGAAACGCGTCTTTTTCTAAGTAGGCCTACATATTTTCAAAAAGTTCCTACGCTTGCTCGGTCGCTTCGCTCGCTCGACAACCCATTTACATTTTTTCACATAAGCTTACTTACTGTTCATCTTCTTGAAATACTAACAACATCCCGATAATTATTTGCATAAATATAGTCCGTTTAAAATATGTATTTACTGTGCTTAGAAACATGTCTTTGCTACGTGTTTTTTAAACATTTCTTGCCGTGGGTTCCCATCTCCACACCTGTCCCCGTCCCCTCGCAAGTATGAATACCGAATTACAGTTTTTCCACGTACTGAACACCTTTTTGAAATCCTGAATCTTTATCAAGTATACCTTTAAACTATCCATTTACCATGCCTAGAAAACACGTCTTTCTGTTCGCATTTTGACAAATTTTCTAACGTGGGAGGGGAACCCCTCTGACACACACTCCTCCCGCTCGGTCCTCGCTTCGCTCCCTACAAGTATGACTACTCACATACAGTTTTTCCACATACTTCCTGTAGGCCTACATCTCTTTGAAATCCTGACTACAATCTGTAATAATCGTTACAAAACCTTCAAAATATAGGTATTTACCATGCTTAGAATCACGTCTTTTCTATGCGCATTTTCAAAAAATTTCTGCCGCGGGGGAGGGGGTTACCTACACCTTCCCCCACTCGTTGCTTCACTGCCTCGCAAGTTTGATACCCGATCCTTAATCTTGATAAAAATATACCATTGCAATATCTATTTACTATGCCTAGAAACCCGTCTTTTCTATGAATATTTTCAAAAGCTCCTATCGTGAAAGGGGTATGCTCCCTCCCAATCTTCCCCCGTACGGTCGCTTCGCTCCCTAGCAAGTATGAGTACCCAATACACGTTTTCATATATTCCTGTACATGTTTTGAAAACCTGACAACAATCCCTAATAATCTTCATGAAATATTTCCTATGCGCATTTTCAAAAAGTTCCTACTGTGGGAAGGGGTGCCCCCCCTCCACACCATCCCCCGCTCGGTCTGCGCTCCCTCACAAGTATGACTTCCCAATGCCTAATCTTGATGAAATATACCATTGCCAAGAATATTTACTTACTATATGCCTAGAAACCCATCTTTTCTATGTGTATTTTCAAAAAGTTCCTACTGTGGGAGGGGGTGTCCCCCCATACCCTCCCCCGTTCGGTCGCTTCGCTCCCTCGCAAGTATGACTTCCCAATCCCTAATCTTGATAAATATACCATTGCCAAAAATATGTATTAACCATGCCTAGCAAACATACTCTTTTCTATGCGTATTTTCAAAAAGTTCCTACCGTTGGGGGGGGGGGGGGTTACACCCTCCCCCCATTCGAGGTTTCGCTCGCCTCGCAAGTATCAATGCCAAATCACAATTTTTCACATACTTCCAGTAATCTTTGGGAAATAATCCCGACTCATCATAAAATATACCTTTCAATATGTATTTACCATGCCCAGAATCACGTTGTTTTATGCGTATTTTCAAAACGTTCCTACTGTGGGAGGGGTATACCCCTCCCACACCCTCCCCTGCTTGGTCGCGGTTGCTCCCTCTGCAAATATGACTCCCTAATCTTGATAAAATATACCATTCACAAAAGTATGTGTTTACCATGCCTAGAAAAACATCTTTTCAATGCGTATTTTCAACAGTTCCTACCGTGGGAGGGGTATCCCCCCTCTCCACAACCTCCCCCCGTTCGGTAGGTTTCGCTCCTCGCAAGTATCACTGCCCATTACAATTTTACATACTTCCTGTAATCTTTAGAAAATAATCCTAATAATCTTCATAAATATACCTTTCAATATGTATTTACCATGCCCAGAATCACCGTCTTTTCTATGTGTATTTTCAAAAAGTTCCTACTGTGGGAGGGGGTATACCCCCTCCCACACCCTCCCCCGCTCGGTCGCGTTGCTCCTTGCAAGTATGACTTCCAATCCCTAATCTTGATAAATACCATTCCAAAAATATGTTTACCATGCCTAGAAAAAAAACATCTTTTCAATGCGTATTTTCAAACAAGTTCCTACCGTGGAGAGGGGTATCCCCCTTCCACAACTCCCCTGTTGGACGTTCGCTCTTCGCAAGTATCACTGCCCCATTACAATTTTCACATACTTCCTGTAATCTTTTGGAAATAATCCTAATAATCCTTCGAAAAATATACCTTTAAATATTTTTCAAAAGTCCTCCGTGGCAGGGGGTATCCCCCCTCCCAACAGCCCTCCCGCTTCGATCCGTTTCGCTCCTCGCCTGTTTTCGTCTAGCCCCCCTAGTAGCCCCCCTAAAACTTTTTAGTCTCTAGAACCGCGCCTGATGGTGTGTTTATCCTCGGTTGTATTCTTACTGCTATAAAACGGTTACATTCCACACAACCGTGAACGTGGAAAAAAAAAGACTGATACACACGAATTTGAGAGAGCTTAACCCAACAATATTTTTGTGTGCACCTCTACATTTCTTAAATCTCACTTCCGAGAAAGCTACCCATTCCCCGCCAAAGTAAATTTGGACATTAACCAGGTCTTGCTCAACGTATTCCACGGGGTCTTTTCTACCGAGGACGTCTTTGCTTGTCACAAAGACTACGGATCACAGGCTAAAAGTGTTGTGCGTCCTCGGAAGTCAGCCTTTACAAACTCGTACACACACACACACACACACACATAATCATACCTACACACACTGATGCACAGACACATACATAGACACACACATACACACACAGAGACACAAACACCTACACACACACATACCCAAACATACACACATATAAACACTTACACACAGACACACATACACCCACACATACAAACACGTACACACAGACACACAGACACACAAGGAAACAAACACACACACACACACACACACACACACACACACACACACACACACTCACTCAGTCACTCACTCACCCACAAACACAAAACACACACCGCAAACACACCACCAGACACAGCAAAAACACAAACAAGCAAAATCACACACACATACATACACACTACACAAATAGACAAAGAAACACAAACATACGTACACACATGTACACACACAGACACAGATACATACACACACACACACACACATACATACTCGGACACAAACACAGACAACAAACATGCAAAATCACACACATACACAAACACACATGTCCATGAACACCCTGCACCCACACAAACACAAACCACCAAAATGAGAAGTGAATGACTTTTCAGTCAGCTTTATTATTAATACACATATACATTATATACAATGTGCATAAATTACAAAATTTATTTTGCATCTGGAAGTGAATTGAGTAATGTGTACTGTAATAGGTGATGTAATACTGACTATGGGGGGGGGGGACAGGGATGTCCCCCCCACGATTTTGGAAAAAGTTTATGTCACAGAATTTTTTTGTTCCTTCACCACCCCCCCCCCCCCCCCCCCCCCCGGGAAAATTTGACCTGGGTTTGGGGTGCCGCGGATGAACAAATGATGTCCCCCCTACATTTCAAAATGGATTTGCGCCACTGCTCAAATCATGATTTTTTTTAAACCCCCAAAATGCTTGTAGGAATAAATACATGTAGGTAAGTTTGCTCAATAAATCACCATTTTAAGGCATTGTACATATTTTTCAGGAAACACAGGTTAATGTAATGTTTTCTAGACAAATTTGTTGAAAAGATGATTTTCTACCAAAATCGACCTTTTTTTTACCCAAGATTTCCTATATTTGCCCCCCCCCCAAAAAAAAAATACAGCAATTATAATAAATAAAATATTAAATCTGGACGTAAGACAAAGAAAATGTATCTTTGAAACAAAACATATTTTCACAAGATAAGCTGGTCAAAATTGATCTTCATGATGTTTTTCATAAAATATTTTCTTATTTCTATCAACAATAGCATTTTGGGGGAATCTCATACACACCATATCACCATCACATATACTGTTCAAAGTTTCTACTTTAAAAATTTCCTTTATTAAACATTTCCTCATAGTATGCAATTCCTTTCAGAAAATGCAGTGAAAATACACAAATTTGTTGTGTAGATTTCTATGGGTTCCATTGTTTCTCCTCAAGTAAACAAATTCAAGACAAATCACTCCAACACGGATATACACTCTAACCAGGGTATATATTGGGATATATTTTAACTCCTTTGCTTATTGACATATTTCTGACTTTCTCCAAGTGTATCATTTCCCTTTAACTGAACAACCAAAGTATCAAAGCCCAAGTATAATTTTGATAAATCGTAAAAAATGAAATTCTTTACAATTACGGTTTTTTGGACAGACTTATATGATATTACTGCCCTTAAACTTGCTCGCTGCTCTGAAACTCTCCCATTATTGAGAAATTATTCAAAATGTAAAATGGTTGGGGGGACCCCTGACATTTCCCATAGGTACTCTGCTACATGTTATCCAATAATTTCAGCATCACAATTTGTCACTATGTACAATATTCAGGGGGTTTGATCTTGTTTTCTAATGTCTGGGATGACAATAGAATACTTTGTGAAAGATTGACAACAAAAGTTGTCTGATCACCCAAAAATATATGGAGATTTAACTCATTTGGTTCTTAAGATATGTTCAACTTTCTCCAATCATATTATTTCCCTTTAACTCAACAACCAAAGTGGTACCTTAGTACCTCATCCCTTGAAATCATGCAGTGTTACACACAAAAACAACCTCTTGAATATCCCCCATTGAATAAAAGACAGTAACATTTATAATAAGTTAATCCTAAAAATTAACTCTGTATAAATACACGGGTACAGGTAACTTTGCATAAGTCAACCTTGCACATATCAAGTTATCTTGAATATTTTTGACAGTCCCAATTTGCTTTGTGTTTTCTTATTTTCTTATAACTTGAATTTCTAACTGAAATTTTGCCTATGTCAAATATATTTTAGGGTCCCAGTAGGACCAAACATGTGTTAAATCATTGGTCTCATTGTGTTGAATCATTCAAAAAGGCTACTACTGTAATTCTCCCTATCGCATATAGCCGATATCAAGCGATATCACCTCGCAATACCGATATCTGATCGATCGCTCTTGGGATGTATACTTCCGGTTCCGGTAAATTGTACAGTAAAACGCACAAAACGTCATTTCGAACCTCGTCAAATTCGTAATATTAATACCTCATACTCGAGCAAACATGGATTGACCTGATGAACAATTTTGATGAGTGTCTGTGTTGCGATTAAAGGACTTTCTTAGTGAGAGAAATGTTCCCATGACTGGTAAACGAAGGAATGAACTCGAAACTCTCGCCAAGAAAGCCGCGAATGTTTACCCCATAGAGGAATGCGACCACGCGCACGCTGAGTTGGAACACGAACGATGGTGTGTGAGGACGGCCGATAGCTCCGTTCATGACCTAAATAGAAGGGTTGTTACATGGACGAAGGACTTGAAAAAAATACTATTCACGAGATTATAAGAAAGGTTTTAACACGATCTGCGAGTACTTTAGCGTTTGATGTATATCGCGCTTGCTTACACCGGAAGTTTATTTCCCGAGAATAAAGGGTAAAAAAATTAGACCGCCACGTGCGTTCAGATTCGGAGAGCTCTATGCAATAGGGAGAATTGTTGACAGTATTCAATGGATTGATCTCTGCTCAACAGCTTGAACGAGATGTCATTAATTTCCCTTTCCTTTCTGCCATTCTTATCCCTGAAAATTGTTTGCTCTGAAACTCTCCCATTTCTCTCCACCCCCCCCCCCCCCCGAGATTATTCATTAATAAATTAAAAGAAAACAAAAGACGTTCAGAATCTGTTATTGGTGTGATATAACCTTTGGGCATAAAGCTTTCAAATAAAAAAAAAAATCACCAAAACTGAACTTGCGCTTGAAGCAAAGTTGACTGTATAAAGAAGAAAATACACTTTAAGAACCTTTGACATGTGATCTGAGCTAGAAATTCACTTTTGTCAGAATTATATTGACTGCCTATACAAATACTACTAGTCAACTTTCAGGCCCCTGCCGCGCATTGTTGTTCATTATGTATATGTGTGGAATTTCTTAACAAATTACACATGTGTATCATATGCATTTTTACTACATGACATACTCTCTGCACCAATTTCCATTGAGATTTACTATTCACAGACCAATACCTGTACATTCATGTAATATTACTGACTGCTGAACTGAGTGAGCCTGACACACACACACACACACACACACACACACACACACACACACACACACACACACACACACACACACACACACACAACACCCACAACACACAAGGTTAGTGTTTTGTGCATTTTTTTTTTTCAAGTTCAAGGTCATTTTTGATCTTCTATTTTCACGAAGATGACATTCACAGGCAGCCTATAGGCTAAAGTGACATTTTGTGTTTCTGGCAGTAGGGAAAAGGGATACCCTGTCTTTTATATTTTACATGTAGCAGTGTTGTACCCACGACCACAGGTTCCACGATCGAGGCCGCCCCAAAACACAACCTTTCCATTAAGGTTTGACAGGTGTCTCACAATGAAACTGAGACGAGGCCACCAGAAACTGGTCTAAAGACCGGTCTCTGGTACAACACTGACAAGTAGTCAGAGCAAGGGATTTGCCGATAGGAATGAATAGATCTAGGTACAACAACTGTAAAGAGAAACCTGGGTGCCTTAAAAAATCTTCTAAGCATCTTCTAAATGGGAGAATAGATTCTCCCGCCACGACATCTCACAAACAGGAGACTTACAAAATAATTAAAAATGTGCGTCCAAAGTCACTTGCGGCCGACGTACTGACCCTCATTTTAGGAGTGTTTTATGTCATAAATTTAATCCAAAGCGGGTGGAAAATGTATGTTCACCAGGAGGACAGCTTGAGTAAGAGAAATATCAAACTCCAGTGGGAGAGTGGGAGATTTTGGAAACTCTGCTCCAGAGATGTAGATCTCCTGCCCACAGCGGGAGAGGTCGAGTCTCTGAGTTTGTCAATTTCATTTCTTGGGCTTCTTGGTAAAGAAACTGGATATACTCTTCATTCCCTTGGTGTCCACTTTACTGAGAGCCTTCTGGGATGCTGTTAGCTTGACCGTCTGTTGGGGGAAAAATGAAAAAGGCAATAAATGACTAATTGCCCACGTCAGGACAATTTCCCTGGAGCCTGTATTACAGCGCCTCCCAACTCCCCCATAGCAACAACCCCCCAGAGTTTAATGTCATTTATATATTTGTTCAATTTCATTTCATTTAAATTCCATATCTATTTATGAATGCATCTTTTAATTATTGATTCAGATTTTTTATTTCTTATTTTTTTTTGGGGGGTGGGGGGATGGGGGAGGGGGTTGCATTACGTTAAGACAGTGGAATATCAGTGGTAATGTGATTGAAAAATGCAATTTAAGTAAATCTGTGTCCTCTATGTGCTATTTTTTTGCAGGTCATATTTACACTAGGGACTAGGAATTATGCAGACTAGAATTAATGATTGGTTTTCTAGTATTTTATTTTGTTTTTGCTTTTTTGTAGGGCAGGGGACAAGATGGGTCAGTTTGCAACTAACTCATACCCTGGATCTAACAGGGAATTCTCAGTACGAAACGTTAATACTGACAGACAAATTGTGTGCCCGGCAGATTGAAATGTACACCACAGACTTTACACACCATTTATGCCCTTCTGGCGGCCACACAAAGAAATGCATACCTTGGCTTTCTCAGGCTTGATGTCTTTGGCATTGAAGGCTTTGGAATAGTCCTCGTCTGGCTCAGATTTATCAGATGAAATTCTTGCTTTCTATTCAAAACAATGTGAACAGAGCACTGGCATTACAGGAAAATAGGCAGGTAAACACACTAACTACAAAAAATTGTCACCCACATCATTATTATATGAGATATATAAAATAATCTTGTGTGGACAAATGATGCACCACGCGCTACCCCAGGGTTCCGTTGTACCCTGGTGTACCCCGTTGTGTGCAACGCCCTCGTGTCCAAAAATGTATTTTCTTCAATTATGATCACTGAAATCAGTGGTTATGATGCTTAACCTGCGTAAGTGCACAACAAAAAGGCATAAACTTACATAAAATGAGTAAAAATGAAGCTAAATTTGTTATTTTCACACTCATTACATAACTTTTACAGAATTTTGTAACCCAGGGAACAGTGCTACAAAAAAAAAAAATCAACAAAATGGCGGATTTCTAGTTGGTACCCCGGGGTACCATTTATGTCATCAAATATGTGACAAGGCGATAGCCATAATGTGTGTCACCCCATTACCTGCACATTTGAGCTCATCTGACCTCTCACCCACTTTCATGACCTTTGTCCCTAACAAAACATTGAAGTCCCTATTCTACAATCATAGATACTATAAAGGAAGGGATTGCTGACTGCCAAAGAGTTCAAAAGGCCCGCTGCCGGTCCGAGTCACCATGTTTGCCCCGCCAGATGTTCTGTGATGACAGATAAGATGCATCACTGGCCGAGCAGTTACAGAGCAATTGACCAATCAGCACTCGCGTATGTTTGGCAGTACGGTGCAGTATTACTTCCGGCAAAAGGTCAATATGCTTGCACCGTGCAAAGTGAATGGGAGCAGCTGTGCCAAATATGGATCGATGACCTGTTGTATAAGAAAACAACTGATTGGCTGATACCTGATATCTTGTTTCAGGAGCAAGCTTCAACGATCACGCTGGTTTCCAAAAAAAAAATCAGAACATTTGGCCGAGAGAATAACGATGTTACGGCTGTCTGGGTACAAGCATGCAATTTTTGGTGATTAGTTACAGCACATTGTGTAGGCGGTCCTGGGCAGTACAGTGTGCTTCGACCTACGACTTTGACCTTGTCTAAACTGCACGTGGGTATATCAGTTTGGTTTTGTTTGTCGTTTAATACTTTGGTCCATGATGCCATTCAGATGAAGGCTTCTGACGTTGTATCAAGCTTTCCTTACATTTTCTAATACGTCTTTTTTCAGGCATTGATCAGTACAATCTAGACAAACATGGTACCTAGTATGCTCTGTAAAATATCTTTCGAAATCATACTGTTAATGCCTGAATACTCGATAAACATGTCGATCAGCTTCAGTCCTAATCGCCACTCTTGTGTTTTATCAGTCCTGTACAGCTGTCCATGACTGTAGCTCTTCAATACACAGCAAATGTGTATGCGAGTTTATGCTATGCATGCCGTTTCGCCAAATTGATTAAGAAGTAAAGTGTCTAATTTATCATTTAGCAGTTGTAGGGATGTATTTATGTTGAAAAAATATTTGGAAGAGAGATAATTACTCACGACATATGCAAGCATGATGCAGTTTACGTTAGATCATATCTGACATAGTTCAGTAAGTTTGTGAATGGAGCTTCACAATCACAGATGTGTACGCTGTCATCAACAAGGTCCAGTGAGGGGTTGATGATAGCGTAAGTTAGCTAAGCCGCGGCAAACATTGGGATCAAAGGAACTTGCCGAGCAGCAATGCCCTTGCTTATAGTATCTATGCTACAATCCATCGCTTTGGTTACAAACAGGATAATGGTTGCGAAGTTACCAACCCACAATAGAAACTTGCATGTATAGTTTAACATTTAAAGTTAGTGACATGATTGGAAACACCAATGAAAATGCCTCAAGAACCAAATGAGTTGAAATATATACCAACTATACACAGCAAGAGTGGAATCTCCCACCTGGAGGATCTTGTCTGTAATTTGTTTATTAAGCGAGAATCCAAGCATAAAAACATTAGGAGTATGCTTAATTTTATCCGGGACGGATAAACAATAAGCCCGCCAGTAGAGAGCCACACAAGTAAGGTTCAGTGCTAAGATGATATTACATTGTTTATTTTAGAATGAAGTCAGACAGTTTGAACTTACAAGATTTTTCACAGGAGAATCCTTGCATAGTTTACTTGATTCTAGAGTAGTTTCAGCCCAAGTTTGGGACTACCCCCAATCATGTCATTTACCTGTAACCTCAGACCTACATACATCTACCATCCAAGTTGGTTATAAATGGGCTTATGATGGGAAAGTTACCAAGCTCAACAGAAACTTGCTGATAAATTTTAACATTTGACCCCATTTGACCTTTTGACCAATGGACATGACATTTGACCCCAAAAATAACATTGAGGTCCTGTAAGGCATCTACCATCTAAGTTTGGTTACAAACAGACAAATGGTTGCATAGTTATTCATGTTTCATAAGCATTACATAGGGACTATGGCTAGCAGATGGATGGACACCGCTAAGGATCCCTTAGTCTCGCACAACTTATAGGTAAATGACATGATTGGGGGTAGTCTTCAACTTGGGGTAAAACTATGCTAGAATCAAGTAAACTATGCAAGGATTCTACTGCGAACATTTGTAGTCAAAAGTTGGCTCATTTTAAAATAACTTCCATCAGTATGCAATGCATTGTGACAGACAAATTTGTTATGTAGCTTTCTATGGGATTAATTTCTCTTGGGCAAGAGAGAAATAAAGTGCTGGTATGTTTATGCTTGATTTAGCTTGTACACAAATTCAAGATAAATCCTTCCAGTCAGAAGATACACTCCACCTGGTGTATATTTGGTATATCTTTTCACCAGTTTTGTTTGACAGGCATTTTTGATTTCTG
>JZLH01S0597313.1:1612-19733 GCA_001188425.1 Eucidaris tribuloides
ATTTGATGATACAAAATAAATCATTCAACACTTCTTAACTGAGCTGGCCGTCTGGGGCGGGGCAGAGCCATGATTTGGGGATAAAAAGATAAATCATTCAACGCCTCTTAGAGGCTGCAGGCGGCTAACTAACAGTTGATATGTGCGCTGATTTCGTTTAACCGCTAACCGCCATGATCATTTAACACCTGTTACAAGGTGCAGGCGGTTACTGACGGTTTATAATCGGCTTATTTCGTTTACCACTAACCGCCCGGTTTACAACCCCGTTTAAACGGTTTTAAAAATAACCGGGATCTTGCAGGCTTAGTTTACACTATGTTCCCGGCGGCCACAGCAACCACGTTTCAGGCCACCGTGGACAAAACGGGATGGACGTGAGACCATGCGGAAAGACCCGCTACGGATCACCTCCAAGTGCTGTTACAGCCTATAACGTATTGTCGAGTTTTATTGCGTTCCCCTCAATTTCCTACGGCCTACTAGGTTTCTCATCCTCACCATGACTACCGTGGCAATTTTTGACGGTTACAAAATCTGGCCCGGCATCCACGGCAACACGGACTGTCACGTTTGCCCAGCCCGTCCTCCCGCGTGGTCTCACGTCCATCCCGTTTTGTCCACGGTGACCTGAAACGTGGTTGCCGTGGCCGCCGGGAACATAGTGTAAACGCGGCTTTAGGTTCATTAATTTGTAACAAAGGTGTTCATTAGTTATGATTATAAGATGTGTTCAGTGTTCACTAATAAGTAAAGGGTTCACTGTTTATTAATGTGAAATTTAGACGATTTTCCATAAGGATTTGCAAATCATTATTGAGAAAAAGGTTTTTTAGGGTTTACTGAGAAAAGAGACTGCTGGTCTCAAGAGTCAAAATTGTAAAGCAATTCTCTCTTCAAAATTGAGGAAAAGCTTAAAAATATATACCTGCCAATCCTGTAAGCCAAGAAACAGGGACAACGTTTTAAAGAAATTAAAACAAAATAGGAACATTCTGAATTTCATATACATTACTACAAACAAATTTGTACAAAAATAAAAACACAGGGTTATTGTGGCTCTTTTCTAAGAATATTCCTATTTAATAGCAACAGTTGGCAGGTATGTAATTGTACGATTCTATCATATAAAAAAATCAAATTAAATCAAATATTTTACTTACCTGCAAGGTTTTAGTTCCATTGATGCGACCTCGGCAAGATCTGACAGGGTAAAAGGTTGGGGGTCACTCAGTGACCTTTTGACCTTAGCTGTTGCAGTCACTGTTGTTGTCGCACTCTTCTCTATCATTTTCTGGCTGTTGGGCGCTGGTCTGTTTGGTTGGTTTGAGCCTCGGATAAGGCTGGCCGAGTCTGTATAAATTCAGACAAAAGAGTTGGATTGAGATTATTTTTTGGTCACTGGTAATTAACAAACATGTACAGTGAAACCTGTCTATAGTGGCTATCCAAGGGAAACAAAACATATGGCCTATATAGACAGGTGGTTGCTATAGAAACATGGCTACTAATACAGTTTTAACTGTATCATATTGATATATATTCTCTGCAATCAAGCAAACAAGTAACAACTAGTACAGCATTCTTTTAACCTGACAAGTTTTACGGTGCCGGTCTGTAGGTTCAAATTTTCATGACAATCTGTTCAGGTCACAGGTTGCTCTGGTAGATCCAGGATTTTCCAAAAGTGGGAGACAAAGTCAACATGCTTGTCAAGGGTATGTAAGGCCCATTCTTGATGGGGGGTGTATGGGAAGTGTTGAGAAGGTGTGGGAGGTGACATAATGGTACAGTTTTTTACGACAAAGAAAATGGGGAAGCAGAAGATTTGTCATCCCCCTCCAAAAAACAAACAGACAAATAAACACAAACAAGAAACATTCTGTCACTGCCACTGAGAATGCATGTACATTTTGTGTGTGTTGACAGACCCCACATCACTTAAGAAATTAATCCCCACTCGCCATATCAGGGGCAGGCCAGTCCTCACACCTAGATTTTGAAAAACACCTCATACCTTGGGTTATGGCGTAATTTTTTTCTACCCCTACCTTGGGTATTTTCCCCAAGTATTTTACATGATATTGGAAACCTAATATCTTAGGCCTTTTAAGAATCCTTCCACAAATTTCATCTCCTATTTTAACCCTAAAAGGAATTGGCTATTTCGGAGGTGTTGAGGACTGGGGGGGGGGGGGGCGATGAGGGCCCCCCATTCTGATCTCGGCCGTGGATCGCATGACCGCACTGAAATCTGGCATGCAGGTTCCTTCCAACATAAACTCTAAGTCTGTATGGTAATTTTGGGGAAAAAAATCAATCTCTAATTAATATGAATTATGCAAATGTATGCATGAAAAAAACATAATTTGCATATAAAACACTCAATTTTACTTGAAATATTGTAATTTTTTGCAGAAGTGATTTTTGCAACCTTCTTATTTAGTTTTCATCATTTGAAATTGGAAAAGTCAATTTTTTCCTTATGTATTTCTTTTTTTCTTCGAATTTCTTATATATTTTTTGTTTTTGTAACATTTGTTTTTTATTTTTTTCCCAAGAAATTTATGCAGACCATTTAAAAACCAAAATTAGCTGAAAATTAATTATGAAGGTCAATTATAATAGAAAATAATGACCTTTTTATGAATTTCAAGATATCAGATCAATTCCATTGACTTTGTACACAAATCACATAAATGAGCCATTTTTCGGCCATTTTTGGCATGACATTGTCTCACGATATGTCATGGGGCGTCGCGATGCTGTACCCCTTTGTCTCGAATTTCGTCTCAAAAGTTGCACAAGACTTCAGAAAAAAAAGTAATAGAATTGCGTGGTATTACCATTGTGCGTTTCAAAATAATTGCGCGAAACGTCGTGGGGGGGGGCATCATGGCCCCCCCAGTCCTTTTAGAGTTAACTTTCCTGGGTACCCAGCATGAATTCTTTGAAAGTATCCCCTACTTCAGTATTTCTTGGGTGAATTTCACATGAGAAACCAGGCCACGCATGACCCTCTTGCCAAAGAACTGTAGTAAATACTAGCGGCCAACCAGACCCAAGAAGTGGGGTGGCTGGGGAACTTGTTGGACATCTTACCTTCTCCTTTGGTGGGAAGCAGGTGCATGATGGAGGACTTCCTTGCTTTCCTCTTCTGACTGCCGACCAAGGAACCAACGTCTTCTGAGACGGACCGACAAGGCCTGATTCTATTAACTGTGGAATGAAAACAAGTGACTCAGTAAGTGATACGACACCGTAAAAACAAACACCCGACATTTCGTTGTGCGCCTGGCAGAATGTCCTTAGCAAATGTTCTACATGTAAGCAAAATGTTGTTACATTAAGTTGCTTGTAATGTGAAAACCATTGGCTTATTTCACATGAAATCAGAGTATTGTGCTCTTTGAGGTCCTTCTATCAGTTCATTAGGCAGAAATATGGAATAAGTTTCTTTATTTTCAATTTAGAGACAGTACACTGTTGACAACATTTTGCTTAGAGCATGTGCCAACAACATTCTGCCAGGCGCACAACAATTTAGTTTAGCATCATATATAGCAACAGTTGCAAAGTTATTTGTCTTATGAGAGTCTTGCAGGTAAACTTTAACATATGACCTCAAATGATCTTTGACCTTACCATGTGACCTCCGACAACACCACAACATGAAGGTCCCCCAAGTGTATCAACCACCCAAGTTTAGTTCAACAGGGAGCGATGGTTGCAAAGTTATTTGTCACGAGTCTTGGTGATAAATTTCAATGTTTGACCTCAAATGACCTTTGAGTTCACCATGCGACCTCCGACAGCACCACAACATGAAGGTACTCTTAATGCATCTATCACGCAAGTTTGGTTGCCATTGGACCAACAATTGCCAAGTTATGTGTCATAAGAGAGTCTTGGAGGTAAACTTTAACACATGTGACAGACAACGGACGGACACCATTTGGATCCCTTATTCTCGCCTTCACCTTCAGTGGGTGAGACAAACAAAACAGTAAATCTGGAAATTTCCTAAAATACTCATCTTTCCAGAAGAATTCGGAAATCTAGAAATATCCAGAAAGGTGGCATATCTGGAAATGTATGACTATGAAATTTTCACAGTAAAAAAACATTTAACAGCATACTTAATTCTGGGAGCATTGCGTCCTAAAATGAGCACTTCCAATCTTGTCATTTCCCTTTAAATTTTCTATTATATTTGGACAAATTTGAAGAAATTGTCTGTAGTGGCGTCGTCGACAGGCCTTCTGTCGGAAAGCTTGTCGAGATAACAGTATTTTGACTGAAAGATAATATATCGACAGAGATTTTATCTTACCGACAACAACACACAGGGTATCAAAGTAATAAATCAGGACCTAACAATGTCATCTCAGCAGGCAGTCACTTCTCAAAGCAAGCATATATTTCTTTCTCACGCATGCAGAAGGTTATAGAAACTGAGAACCATAATTGTTCTGAGTGTAATCTACACCATGGGAATCTTGGTTCCCCGGAAATTGACGATGTGGTCAAGCCATGCAGTGAGCCAAGCAATTGAAAGTCCACAGTTCAAAATTCCACAAGCTATAGCGATGTCAGTCATCATTAGGGCCCCCTGGCAGGCTAATTATCCCCTGCAGTATGTAGCCACAATACAGGTGTATTTTAACATGTATAGGTACAGTGGTGTAAGACTGTCTTATGAATTCCATGTCCCAATTTATCTGACCATTGTTTTCTCGACAGCAGTGTCTGTCGGCTAAATATTTGAGGTGACATGTCGAAAGAGAAATTTCTATTTGATGAAGGCCCTAATTGTCTGACAAGTTACCTTTTTCATTTTCCCTGACAAATTTGGAATTCCTGTAGATATCGCTCCTCTTCTTGGACTTAAGGATGGTCCTTCCTTTCGGTCGGAACTGTTCCGGGGAATACTGTGGTAACGTGGCTAACCTAGCCTCTACGTCAATCTCACCATAGTCACTGCAAAGGATAAAAAGACAATCACATTATAATGATGGTGATAAGGAGAACAAGAAGAGGAAGAGGAAGAGGAGTAGGAGGGAGGAGGAGGGAAAGAGGGAGGGTCAGAACTGCTCAGGGGAATACTGAGATAACGTGGCTAACCTGGCCTCTACATCACTCTCACCTTAGTCACTGAAAACACAGAAAAGATGGATATTGATGGTGAAGATGATGAGAAGAAAAAGATAGGAAGAAGAAAAGGCAGAAAGAAATGAAAAAATGTTGATATTTCAAAGTAAAACTTTATTTGAAATTTCTTTTGATATGGAGACATGTGTCAAAGCAAAATTAATACAAAAAATGATGACAAAGGAGGAGGAGGGGAAGAATAAGATAAAGGAATGGAGAAAGAGGAGGATGAGGAGAAGGAAAAGAAAGAAAAGGACAGGAAGAAGAGGAGGAGGAAGAAGAAGAAGAAGAAGAAGAAGAAGAAGAAGAAGAAGAAGAAGAAGACGTCAATGATGTAGCACTCATCTGGCATCTAGCAACATCATATATCCGAAATTTCATGTGGTACAATTTTATACTGGTCAAAAAATTAAAATTTGATGTCCCGGAAGGAACATGAATATAAAAAAATTAGAGTGAGAAAAATATTAGTTTCATGCCCCGGAAGGGACATGGAAAAAAAAAATAATAATAAAAAAAAAAATAATAATAACTACATGAATTATATATAATTGCACCCTCGGATCCCGTCCGGGGCTCCATACTGATTTTTGTTGTTGGAAAAAACACATTTGAAGTGGAACCAAATTAAAAGGTAATTTGTGATTTTGAATTTGCATAAATTAGCATAATTAATGAATTTTTAAATTTTGTGTACAAGTTTTGAAGCCCGACCACACTAGCCCTATCATATAAAAAAGAATCGAGAATGAAGAATTGGTCAAGAAATGAGGAAAGCACATTTCGTGTGTAATTGAGTAATATCGGCATAATTACGCATAATATTAAAGGAGAACAGTTAAAAATTTGGGTAGAAGTTTAGTGTACCAGCTTAGCTCTACCAGATAAAGCAAACTAAATCAAAATTGGTTGAGAAATGAATGAGAAGAAGTATTTTTTGTGATTTTGTAAATTTGCATAAATTTGCATAATTGATTAATTTTAAATTTGCTTAATTGATAATTCAAAATTTTGTGTAGAAGTCTTGAAGCCCCCACCTAGCCCTATCAGATCAAACAAACAGAATGAAAATCGGTCAAGAAATGTGGGAGAAGAAGCAATTTTTTATTTTTGGAATAAATTTGCATAAATTACCATAATTAATTAATGGAGTATAATTTCAAAATTCTGTGTAGAAGTTTAATGTGCATAACTCGCCCTACCAAATAAAGCAATCACAATCAAAATCTATGAGAAATAGGAGAAGCATTTTTTGTGGATTTCGAATAAATTTGCATAAATTAACATATATAATGAATTTCACGATTCTGTGTAGAAGTTTTAAATCCCCCACCTAGCCCTATCATATGAAACAATCAGAATCAAAATCGGTTGAGAAATGACGAAGAAGAAACATTTTCAAAACTGTGGATGGACGGAAGGACGAATGGAAGGACGGAAGGACGGACGGATGACGGACGCCACGCCATGGCATAAGCTCATCGGGCCCTTCGGGCCGGATGAGCTAAAAAGGAAAATAAAAAGAACATTTTTGAGGGATCATGATCTTTGACTTTTAATCTTTGAACTCAGAAATCTTATCAGTTGATTGATGCCTTATAATACATACAAAACTTTACCCAAGTTACATCAACCTCTTATCAGCCATTCTAAGTTATTGTGGCAATTATTCCATATCACACGTTTAAGGCCCTGTGACCTTTGATCTTTCAACTCCAAAATCTAATCCGTTCATTGTTACCTCATAGTTTATACTTGGTCCTAATAACATTAAAATCTAATCAGCCTTTCTTATGCTATCACAATGTCGAGAACCAGTAATGGACGAGAGACAACCCGAAAACATGATGCCTCCGGCAACTTCCTTGCAGAGGCATAAAAACAGGAGGACAAGGAGAAGATGATGATTTCTTAACAAGGATGTGTCCCAGTAAACCCTGGAATATACCTGTATCAAGTATGTAAGTGAACCCCTCCCCTACATGTGGGACAAAACACACTTATTCCAAAGAAATACATCCCCCCCCCCCATTAAACACAACAAAATAAAACCAATCAAATACGATAAAATGTTTGCACAATTCATGTCCCGTTCACAATGCTCACAAGTCAGCTGCATTGACACTGGAGCCACTGCTAGTCCTCTTCCTAGGCCTGCTTCTCCTGTTGCCTCCCTTCCTGGGTCGATCGTCGTCGGGTTCAAAGACCTCGTCCTCCGCGTCGCTGAAACCACTCATGCCTTCTTGGCTGTGCTTCCAGGCCTTCTTGCAGTTGAATGGACGCTCTGGCCTCTGCAGGGACTCTAGCATGCCCTGTACATACCAGAACACCAAAACATATTGACCATTAAATTAACAAAATGTTAACGGTTTATATGCTTCGTTTATGATCAGAATATACGACGGTGTGCTTTGTTTGTTGATTGGTACAAACCTCCAAGTACTCTAGTTACAATGAATAGTACAGGCCTTAAAGCTAAATAACATAATTGGGGGTAGACCTTAATCTGGGGTGCAACTACTCTGGATTCAAGTGAACTGTGCAAGGATTCTACTGTGAAAATTTGGTAGTCAAAAGTTGACTCATTCTAAAATAACTTCCACCAGTATGCCTTGTGACAGACAAATCTGTTTTGTAGCTCTCTATGGGGTCTGTTTCTATCGAGGCTCAAGAGAAACAAAATGACAGTATGTTCATGCTTGATTTGGCTTAAGTAAACCAATTCAAGATAAATCCTTCCAGTCAGGAGATATAATCCAGTAGGTGTATCCATTGATATATCTTTCAACCAGTTTGGTTTGAGAGGCATTTCTTATTTCTCCCAATCATGACCCACTGGAGATGGTTTGAGTTATATACACGTAACATGCATTCTCGATAGACCCCGACAGGAGATATTTTGTACTTAGTCTCTAACGAATTAATCTGTTCTCAAGTACAATGGATATCCAGCAAGTCCTTCACACTTATTGTACATTATATTATACATTAGCTCAGGTGAGCTAAAAATTCAACACAATGACCCAATCACATTTCACCTTATTTAATGTTTAGCCCCCAAATAACATTAACCCTTTGTTTAATATGCCAAGGTGACTTCATGTCATTATATGTCTACATTACCTGATCAACCAGCTTGCGATACAGTCGACCTTTACAGGACCGTCTTGACTTCCGCCTGACGTTGGGCGTGTCCCCATTCCCCTCCTTAGCACCCGCATCTTCTCCTTCCTCCTCCTTCTCCTCAGCACCATCTCCACATGCTCTCACATCATCCTCCACTTCATCCTCTGCAACCTCATCCTTGCCGCATCCTTGCTTTTGTGTCAGCGGCCAACTTGATGAAAGAATATCCCGCTTCTCCGGACTTGAATCTTTGTCAGTCACTTCACCATTATCACTGACTGTTATCTTACTGCAGTCCTCTTCTTTCACTTTGATTTGTTTTCGTTTCTTACAGTCATTCCTACCACCCGATTTTTCTCTGACTATCACAGTGTCTGTATTGTTCACGGATTCAGCCTCAATGTCAGTTTTAGCTTTCCTCTCCATTTTGCCATCTTTAATTTCTTCATTATTACCTGCTATACTCTTGGATGCATCATGTGATTTCTTAGAGGATTTCTTCCCAGCTTTTGAAGACTTTGTAGAAGACGTTTTCACCAGCATTTTTTCTAATGTGATGCTGTTATTATTCAAATGTTCATTCTCTGTCCAGTCTTCCAAGATGTCGGTGGATTTGATGGCAAGTTGGTCTGAGCACATCTGGAAACAAGTGACAAATTCTTATCATCATCAACATTTTCAACATCAACATCATCATAAACTTCATCATCATTAACTTCATCATCATCATCATCATCATCATCATCATCAAAAGCAGCAGCAGCAACATAATCAAGATAATCAATCATCCTCGCCACCACCATTATCAACATTAACAGCAACATCATTGTCGTCATCAACATCAACATCATCATCAACACCATTGTCATCATTTTTATAAATATAACCATCATCATTATAATATTCATCAACTTCATCATCATCACCATAATCAACAACATGATGATCATCAACATCATCATCATAATCATGAACATATTCACCATCAATGTCATCATCATCGTCATCAACACCATCATCAACATCATCGTCAACACTATCATTTTCATCATCATCATCATCAACACCACCAACATCATAGTCAACACTATCATTTTCACCATCATCATCATCAACACCACCATCAACATCATCGTCAACACTATCATTTTCATCATCATCATCATCATCATCAGTGGATTTGATTGCAAGTTGGTCTGAGCACATCTGGAAGCACGTGACAAATCTTCATCATCATCTTCATCATCATGATCATGATCCTCATCCTCATCATCATCATCAACAACAACAACAACATCACCACTTTAACACAATGCTTAACATTGTGGAAATCCATTGAAAAAATATCAAACCTTGATTTCTGACCTACATAACTGTATTTGAACAGACAAGTAAACATGGGTCCTACAACACAAAACTTTACACAGTTATGCTGTTACTAGAAAAATATGTTGGCACATATCAACACATGAAATAACATCCTGAGAATAAAAGTTCTATAGCACAACATTCTTAGGGGGAACAATGGAATGGTCACTCAATCATTTTCACTTTTTCAAAGATCTCAATGATACTTTTAAGATGCAATTTTTTCAAGACTTTATATTTAGACCTAACAAGAGAGTCAGAGACACTAACAGCACACAGAATCATGTAGCTCAGATTTTTTAAAACCGTAAACATTGTTTGATAATGCCTTTAAAGCCTGTTTTTCTACTTAGTGGGGTTGGACTCTTAACCCCTTAGGGAAGACAAGCAAAAGCTTGTGTACAAGCATACTTTTTTACCAGTAAAAATGAAAAACTCCATCTCTCTCTAGGTGTGGGATGTACTGGGCTTCCGTACATGCCTGTCGTCCCCAAGGGGTTACTCAATTTCAAAATTGCATGTTATGAAAAGATATTCTGAAGAAAGACAAAACTTGAGTATATTAAGGAGTGACAGAGCCAACAAATTTTTACCTCAGCAAACTGGAAAAGAGGTGACTTGATGTCGGCTCGGTCGTCAGCCGAGTGGCTGCTACTGCTTGTGACGGCTGGCTCTGAGTTGCTCCTCCGAACAGCACGGAGGTGGTCTTGTGAGGCAGTGTCTGCCTTGGCTGAGGTTTGGCAGTCGGCAGCTGGAGGGGTTTTGTTGATGGCCTCTTGGCCGGCAAGTAGGAGGAGGCTGAGGCCTCCCATCTGAGATGGATCTGCGGTTTAATAATAATAATAATAATATAGTGTTTGCACGACTAAGTCGCGAAAAGTCGTAGTCGCGACTATGTGTAGATAGTCGCGACTACGACTATCGGAACGCAATAGTCGACTCTATCAACATGTTTAATTTGTATTTAAAAACTTGAGTCCAAAAAGACGTTAAAAATTGAACAGAACTACAATCATTTATCTATCCATTTTGTGCAGAAATGAAATCCTATCTACTCTTTGATCGCAAATCAAAACAGAACTGCCAAAGATGTACTTTGGATCAGCTATAATTCGTGCCTAATGCTATTTCATGGCAATATGTGTTGCCGTATACGTTGCACTCACCTGCACTCGATAGTCGACTAATAGTCATAGTCGCCCGGACTAAATGGTGGGCGACTAGGTCGACTTCTCTAAAATGCTGAAGTCGTGCAACAGCTAATAATAATAATAATAAAAATAATAACAATAATAATAGCAAAAACTTACAGAGCGCACACACCGTCCAAGGACGCTCATGGCACTGGCCCAGCAACAGTTTTCTTTGGTATACTAAGATTTTATAGAAATATAATAAAATATAATAGTACGCTAAAAGCCTGTCGCAGAATGCGCAAGCCCTCTGCAACTTTTGTGCACACGTATGACTACGTTAATCGCACATGGTACACACAGCGCATAAAATTTCAACATGGAAATTGTCGAGTGACTCAACAATTGAACTTGTAGAATTGAATCTTCTTATTCTGGTGAGTAACTCTACTCGATCTCATTTCATTTTTAGACCTATCTTCTACAAACTGTTAGACTAGACCTACAGGTAGACCTATTCATGAACCAAATAACAGGATGGGGTATGTGGAACAAATACTGACATACATGTAGATGGTACCCTGGGGTACCAAATAGAAATCTGCCATTATGTTGAATTATTTATTTTTTAGCACTGTACCATGGGTTACAAAACTGTGTAGAAGTTATGTTTGAAGTGTGAAAATAACACCTGCTTCATTTTCACACCATTTTTCGTAAGTTTATGTCTTTTTGTTGTGCATTTGCACCACCTCTGCATCATAACTAATTGATCTCAGTGATCATAACAGAAGAAAATATGCTTCAGACCCAAGAGGGCATTACACAATGCGGTACGCCAGGGTTAGCGCGTGGTGCATCAAATATTGACTCCTCTGTAATCCGAGTGTCGTGGAAATTATCATCCCCTGGTGCTGTTCATTCCGGCCCTTTTATCACACCTTCGCTTCGACCCTTTATCATCCCGAGGCACAGAAGTTAAAGAAGGGTCAGAATGATCAGCACCAAGGGAGTGATAATTTCCACCATCGTTTTCATGATCAGTCAATATTTGTATACTACTTGGGCCTTTTACTCTGCTTGGTTGAAAAATAGCAGAAAATTAGGAGCAACATTCTCCAAAAAGTAGGAGAAAAGTAGGATTCAATCCACCAAAGTAAGAGGAAAGGGGGATATTCATAAGTAGTGTTTGGAGTAGTAACCCCAAATAATGGAAATAAGCGGAATACGCGGAAAAAATGCCAAGATTTTGCGAAAAAGCAGAAATCCGTGGAAACAAATTTTCCTTCACAAACAGGTGACAATGGTAAAGATCTCTCAGTAACAACCTGTAAGACTACTCAACTCCACACTAATATTACAGACATTATATAACATTGTGAAAGACCTGTTTAAAAAATTGTCATATTTTGCTATCTGACATAGCTGAAAGTGTTTGAATGGACAAATAAACACCCTAGAACACAAAAGTTCAAACAGTTATGCTGTCACTTGTAGAATATTTACAGATAAAAATTAGCACACATGAATTATTCCTGGCCAATGGAAATTCTGCAACACATCAGTCTATGGAGGTAAACTGGCATGGTCTCTCAATGATTTTTACTTTTTTATAGCACTTAATGATAATTTTTTCAGGGCTTAATTTTTAGACCTTATCAAAGACACAAATAGCATGGAGAATCATGTAGCTCACTTTTTTTTTAAATGGAAATATTGTTAAAAATGCCTTTAAACCTACCACAAAAGTTTTTTTTGTTTCTTTTTTGATAAAGAGTAGGAAAAAGTAGGAAAATAAGGATTTTTAGGGGAAAAAATAGGAAATTAGGATCTTCACAAAAAGTAGGAAAAAGTAAGTAAAGAAGGACCAGTTGAAGGCCTGACTATTGCAAGCTCTTGACAAATCGGAAAGCTTAGATTTTTGGATTTTTTGCAACCATTTTACTTACCAGCAAGTTTCCCGAGAGTAATGCCACTTTTACTATCGCCCTCACCCTCCCCCTCCAGAGTACCGTAGTCCCCTTTGCCCGTCAGATGGGGTCGGGTGTTGATGCTCCCGGGGTTGGTCACCTTCCCACAATTCTTGTTTGAACCACTCCACCGATAGTCGGGGTGGGCCTTCATGAATGCTGCTTTACACTGAATGAATAATAATTAATACATAAATTATACAAATAAATTTGAGTGTATACTGACATTAATTGAATTAAGCAATAATGGCAAGTGAAAGCTAATTTTCATGATTGTTCATTTTCATCATTTTCATTATCATCATTGTTGTCGTCATCATCATCATCCATCATTACTATCATAATCATTAATATCACCACTATCATCATTACCATCAATATCATTATTGTCATAACCATCATCATCATAATCATTATCATTATCATAATCATAATCATTATCATCATTGTCTCCATCACCATCATTGTCACGATATCAAGATTCTGTGTGCATGTTCTTACTTAGAAGAACTTACAAGTTGTATGCAACTAAAGTCTGCAAACACATAATGAAAGGCAAGGTTCACCCTGACGTCAAGTTGGTTTTAATAAAAGCAGAATAACAAGAGAAACATATTAGTGAAAGTTTGGCAAATATCCACCAAAGAATAACAGAGTTATGAATATTCAAAGTTTAAATTTTGTGACGTCACATGTGAGCAGCTCCCTACATGTCATGTAATATAAATTTCATAAAAATGCTGTTTTCTCAGAAAATTTAAGATAATATTACCTGAGCTGTAAATATATTATCAGAAACATTATTTCGTATAGGCTTCTGTAAAAAAAACAGCATTCAATTTTCAAGAACCATTACACAATGACAATTTATGGAATTTATATTACATGACATATGGGGAGCTGCTCGCATGTGACGTCACAAAATTGACACTTTGAACTTTCATAATTCTGTTATTCTTTGGTGGATTTTCACCAATCTTCCACTAATGTGTTTCTCTCATTATTCTGCTTTTACTAAAATCAACTTGACGTCAGGGTGAACCTTGCCTTGAAGTTCATGAGGTTTTCAATTTAATCACTCAATTACAGGAAAATTCATCATTTATTGCATAAAGGCGTGCGTGATAATCTACCAGTCTCGAGTTTGAGTCCAATGCCCAGCATTTATGTCATTCAGCAAAACATTTTATCTGCTTTGCTGCTCTCCACCCAGGTGTATAAATGCGTACCTGGTAGGAAAGGAATGTGTGCATCTATTGTGGCTACCAAGTTTTGACTGATCTTTTTTCAGAAGTGGACAGATTTACAAACATCCAATCACCAGGAAAATAATAGTGTAAAATGCTTAGAGATGATGTATTTTATACAAGTGCTTTATAAAGCGAAACTATTATTATTGTTTCTTTGTTTTTATATTTGGAATGAACCCTCACCTCTCTAGCCAGTTGCAGGTACTTCTCCTTCTCTTCCCCATCCAGTACCCCCCACATGTCCGCCAACATCTTGGTGCATGCCCTGTTGTCAAGCCATGGGTGTCTGGTGCGCACCATCTGACGGTGCCGCTTGCAGAAGAGCAGGAATGCGTTCATGGGCCGTCTCAGCTGCTGGTCATCGTGCCCCCAAGATTCTGACAGGCTGGCCGCAGTCAGCTGGGCCCCAGACTGGGTGACGATGGCCATGACCTCAGGGTCTTTACTCAGGAGATCCTCCTAGATAAATAGAGTTTTGATTGAACAATCAACTTTAATTTTGCCAAATCTAATGAGCATTGGTTAGAAACTGAGGAAAAAGTTTGATCCTTGAAATTTTTCTCTCATCATCATCACCATCATTATCATCAGACATCATCATCATTACCATTGTTATCATCATCAATATCATCATCATCATCATCATCAACATCATCTTCATCATCATCATCATCATCATCAACATCATCATCATCATCATCATCTGCACTATTAATGTCAATGTTTCAATTTAGATGTCAAAAAAATTCTCCGGATTACTTCCCTGTACATCTGCACAAAGTTATGTTAGAGTCACCCACCCTTGAAACAGTTATTAGGGTTTTCAATGAAATTAAAGGTAAAAGGCAGTATCCCCTCTCTAACCAATAAGGTTCTTTATCTAAATGAGCACATCTTTGTCTTTCCTGGGTGTACAGTGCACATTGCCATAATCCAAATAAATCCTTGATGTCTAAATCAAAACAATAACATTCTTGTGCATCTATGCCAACTGGCAACAAATATTTCCCGCAATCAAATCAGACAAGCTTACAAAGCCTCTCGGATCAGGAATTGTTCTCCTCAGAATTAAACAGTACGTCCACATGAAATGATTTAATTATTGTTGTCACTTGGAATTTACCTGGATGAATCATAACTTACATCAATCGACTTTACATTGATCAACAAAGTTTTAATTTTGAACTTCAGTTCAGGTGTGTCACTAGTGGGGTAAGGGGAGTAAAGACCTCTATTGAAGGTCAAGATTTCATGATTTAAATCATGAATGAATAAATCAATTTATTGGATTTAAATCACTGATTTTTTTTTTTCAACTAAATCATGATTTAAATTGGTGACCTACATTGCCTTTGGTTGAAATCACCAACCCTGGACTGAAGTTAATTTTAAGGTCAAATGACCGATTCTAACCTTGAATTTCTTGGCATCTGGAGGGCACTTGGCATCAAACTCTTTCAGTAGTGACTTTGGCATGGTGGCAGCAATACTTCCTCAACCTGTCATGCACAGAAGAAAAATTAGGGAGAAAATACCAGTTATGCTATCAGTATCATGCAAACCGAGCGATTTTTGGTTATCCTAAAATCAATGTTTGAACCTCTTTCTCTGAAAAAGAATATTTTTATTCCCTGAAACAACAATGTCAACATGTTAGCATACAATGTCAAATAATATTTTTGCTCCATAACCATTGCTTACTGGTAGAATATTTGGATTACAATTTGGAATTACTGAAATGTGTTATCATTTCAAGACCTCTTTGCAAATACTTGGACAAAAGTGACCATGTTTCTGCAGCAAAATGGCATAACAACAGTTAGCTGAAACCTACATGAACAAATTCAAAACAGTTTTGGATCTTCTCGGTCAGGTATGGGTCAGTTAACCTTTTTCATACAGCACTAGTTTAAAGTATCATTTTGATAAATTTATTTGTTCTCCGTACTTGTACATTACTCAGTTAATTATTATGAAGCAACCAGTCAGGTCATTTTATAGAAACAGGATCAAAACTTTCATTTTGTAAATTGTGACCAGGGTAGAAAATAATTTTTATTTTTAAGGGCGATTTTTGTTAGAGCCTTGGGGCTATTTTTGAATTTTGGGGGGCTATATTTCTACCACTGGGGCTACTTTTTTGTTGCACATCAGAATTTAAAGAATGCAATGAAAGATTGCTGATGTTTTACCTGGTGTTTCATCCATAAAAGTAACTATTTAATTCATTTTTGTTTCAATGCCATAATAAAAAAAAATGTGAAATTTTTTATAGCAAATCTGAGGGTGATTCTGAAGGAAATGGTCGCCCCAAAGAATTGGGTTTTGGGAATTTTAGGGGGCGATTTGGGCTTTGCCAAGGGCTAAATCGCCCGCCGCCCTGAGTTATTTCCTACGCTGATTGTGACCAACATGTAAAATACATGCAATTCGACTGCCAAGGAGCTTACACTGAAAAACTTTGTTTCTTGTGCAGTGCAATTCAGTTTTTCATGCTACATGTACATACTGATGGGAAAATTTCGCAAAATCATATTAAGGATGAAAGAAAACAAACAACTATAAAAATAAACAAAAACATTCCACCATGTTTTTTACCTTCAAAATAAATTCAAACATGGAATAAACATTATCTTTAAAATATTCATTCACAGTGCATGGTTAATTATAGGTCCCCTACGTAATCAATTAAAACACAAAAGAAAAAAAAACAAGTTTTCAGATTCTACTATAAATTACATATCTTAATTTCACTTTTATTATGGCATACAATCAAAGACAAAACTCGGAAATAATTCAATGTGACAATTCTTTCATTTGTTTTCATCCTCCCACTCCAGATACATGCTAGTTTAAATTTGTACTAAGCAATTAGAAATGGAAATTTCAACGCTAACTGAGAGAGTTCATAGTCTACACGTATGTTTCAACAAAACCAAACTGTCACATCAAAAATTTTTTTTTTTAAATAGACGAATGGAATTTGTCTCCGTAATATTCAGGGCTTCTCATTTTTATCGACATCAAGGGGGCTGACTGGCGATGCAGATGTCAATACTGTTAAAAATGACAAGCCCCCGAATGTCAAGATTCCATTGGTCTACAAAGAAATAATCTTTCAAAATCCCTCCTCCTTGCTTTTTTAATCAAGGAAAAAGAAACTGTCACATAATACAACAAAAAGGCAATTTGCATCACCTCATTTTACCGTTCTTTCACCTTTCTTTAAGAGATTAGATGTTTTCAAGTTTTAACGACAAGTAATTTTAGTTGGCCACTAGCTGACAAATTCTTCACATAATTAATGAGCTCCTTTGGACATTAGCACAGTCCATTTCTTCCTGAAGATACTGTAAAACCAGAAATGTTCGCGAGCATTTAACTTTCGCGAATTTCCCGAGGAGTCAAAATTCGCGAAAGTAAAATGCACGCGAAAGATTGTGTATACACAAGGTTTTTTTAATGCCAATACAAATACAAGTCAAATGACTCAAGATAATGGTGCGCAGTCACTTACGATGGTCACAGTGCACTTCTACATCTGATAAAATGGAGTTTCAGAGGCATTAAAACAAATATTTTCTATAAATTGTTGCGATAATCTATTAATAAAACACCCAAATGCTTCTTCTTAGCAAATTTCGCTATATTTTATTTTTTCATGGTCCGTGATTCGCGAAAGTTTCATGCGCGCGAAATGGCTGTCGGCTCCTATTCGCGAAAGTTTCATGTCGCGAAAGTATAGTGTTTTACAGTACCCCAAACCCACCCAAGCCAGGACAAAAATGATGTTGAACTAACATTAGATACTGTAGAAGCTAACTCATTCTGCTTGACCTTGCTTGTCAATTTTAAATCACCGACAGTCAACTTGACTTGTCATGTCAGTTTTTGTCACTGATCACTGACTGTACAAATTACCCCCAAAATAATTTCTTAAAATTGGTTAGTCACCGAGTAACATGTTCTTTTAACAACAGCATAACCTTGTATTTTGTATTTGACAGAACACTCATTTATATAAACAAATCAAATGTCATCACATTTGTCATGTCTCAACTTGCTCGAGACGAGGCAGGGAAAAAAATTGTCAAACATCCTCCGACTGTCTCTGTTGAAATCA
>JZLH01S0597313.1:31331-55644 GCA_001188425.1 Eucidaris tribuloides
AGAAGGTTAGAAACACAGGGGCTCTAATTGAAAAGGGCTGGAGAGCATTAAGCCATGTACATGTACAGTACACGTACAGGTAGATACTGGGGCTGTAATATCTTGTCACGGTAATTAGCAATTAGACCAACATATCCCTATTTCAAAATGCATTCTCCACAAATGTGTCTCCACTGCATATAAAAAAGGAGCCTTGAACAAGTTCAGGGTTGGTTTAGGACTTTAATTATTTTGTTGTTGTTGTTTGCTTGGGGGTGGGGTGGGAGTGGTGTTATTAATTTAGTTGCAGCAGAACAGAACAGGTGGTATTACAAACAGGATTGTCTGAATCAAGGGAATTGTCAGATTTTGATATGAAGAGCTCACTGTAATTGTAAAAGGAGCTAAACCAATTTTCTACCAAAAATGAGTTATCAACATTTAGTAAATGTACCAACTTATCTTACTTCATAAGGAAATTTAAGGTCAAATTACACAAGTAAGCAGGAAATATTGTAAGAACTTACTTCACCCTTTCCACAGGCACACGTACAAACTCTGGCAAAGAATGCGTTTTTCTCCCAAGTTACTGAATTGGATTTAGCCCCTTTTGCAGCTTAGCTCTTCAAATTCAATAATTCCAGCAGGTTCTGATAAAGGAAATTTAGTGCACTGTCTTACCTTAACCCTTTAAATATCACTGCAAAAAAAACTACATAGACTTTGCATGGGATATTCTGCATGTGCTACTGACATGGTTACACATGATTGTGGCTTATTTTTGTGATCCAATATCTCTCTGTGACAAAATACAGAGGCTGCGATGGGCAATTTGGTCCTGTATATTTATTTAATTATCTATTTATTTAATCATTTATTTATTCATTGATTTTTTTTAACTAATTTACAGTCCTAATAGAGTTAATCCATGAAAATCTATAGTCAGGTTAATCATTTATTATATTGTCATTTGTCCATAAATATTTTCCAACTATTATCACAGCAATATATCACTGTACAAGATGGTTGACTGTCAGTGACAGTTTCTGAACACATGATATTTGAATTAGTCTACATCTCAAACCCAATTTAATTCTGATACTTCAATTAACAAAAATAGACAGTCCAAATGAAATAGACTGAGCAACATTTAATGCATAGTAATCAATAGAATGATGGCAGTCATCATCGATGAATAATGCACAAGTTATTTGTCATGCAGCACAGATGTAATAAAATAAAATAAACCACAATAATACAACAAACAGATCAGCCACATTTGACCAGCGACTAATTTGTTTTAATGAACCGGATTATTTCTGTCCTTATTTACAACAGCTGTCCATACTAATCATGGTCATAGAGCAATTAACCTATTTCCAAACATGTGCAGTTGCGATTTCTTCTCAATCGCGATCAGTTATGGACAGATATTGCAGACAACCCATCCTGAGATACAGTATGCAATGCATGGTCCAAAATGGCACACAATGTACTGTAGTATGATAAAGTGTATCAGCTGCCTTATACATGTACCATTAACTGTCCAAGCAGCCCTCTCTCTCTAGTTAAATACTCATCTTTTTAAATTGTACAAACTGGACTTGCATGGTTTTACAGTTTTACTGTACAGTCATTAACCATCCCAATTTGCAGCTGCTACTCTTGGACATTCGTGACGGCTGTACACACATGTAATTTGGTATCAAATTGACCTGGGAGTTCATTCCAAACAAATACTTACACTAACATGTATGTAGAGTGTTCAGTCTCGTAAATTTTAATGTTCGAATCCCTCCCCCCCCCCGTCCAAATTGTGACTGTTCTTAAAGATTGTGTCAGGGACGTGCAAGTCCATTACTTCCCTTCATTATCAATACCAAACGGTAGTTTAGTACTTACAAATGGTGTGTTGAAAGTTTGAGATCTATACGTCATGAATTTGTTGTTCTATTAGAAAAACTAATAACGCCATGTTACCAGAATGTTGTTTTTTCCGTGAGTTTAAATTTTTCTCCAATTGCGAATCGCGGTTATTGTGTACCGTCGCAAGACCAGCGGAGCGCACTGACTGGTGAAACGGCTAACCTCCGCGCGACCTTCGGCTAATGGCTGATCAGACAATTTTGAAACGGCTGTGCACGTCGATGTCACAGATTTTTTTTTAAAAGACGTCAGAGTCTTTCGAAAAAGAATTAAGATTTTCACCAAAACTCAATATTTTACCCCAAGTCTCTATGAGAAGTGTTTATTTATATTAACCTTTACATTGTCATTGGGTATGATTTCAGCTGATTTCATTCATTTAGATTTTTTTTGACATGCAAATCAATGGCACAATCTTTAACCCTTGGGCTGATATATTCGCCAATGTGCATACAAGGTAGACCAATAAACACACTAAGACAATGGGAAGGGATTTACTAATCCCTCATGTTATTCAATACAATATCCTTCTCATTCTGGTAGGTCCAGCATAAATCAATCATACCTTCTATGAATAAAAAAAGTGCACCTATTTTGTAAAAAAAAACTTCAAATTGAAACTTTAAAAACCTTTAATTAAACCTGTAGGTAATTTAAGAAATGTGGAAAATAAAGAGTTAGATTTCATACGTATGTTCCAAACATGTTATTTTCTAAATTGTGGCATATTTTCTAATACCCTGTGAAAATACGTGACTTATATATCATTTTATTGCCATAACTCCTCCCTTTCAGACACTATCTAAGTCGTATCATAATTTTACTTTATCCACAAAGCACAACTTTACAAAACACTTTCCACATACAAAGGATCATAATTGAATTATGTAAATACCATAACATCTTTTGTAAATGTAAAGCATCATCTAACTGCATTAAATACAACAAAAGAGTACCTTGTTGTTGTCACAAATATAATTTGACCATTTCTATTTCTCTGCTGATGTGTATCTTTCAACGCACATCCATGCCAAACCATTATGTTGTGCACACCCCAGTTTCTCATGCTATTATGAAGCTAAATGCAGCCAAGGTGGACGTTCAGTGGCACAAATTTGAAGGCTATACTACCATAAACACGTGTCATCACATATGGATGTGAGTCTGTTGTGTGGCATGACCCAGAACCTCTACCAAATTTGATTTCTTCTCTGCACAAATCTCACTATCAACTCTTGCATGCAGGGATTGGTTTGGAACCACACACAACCACAGCCCATGTGGGGGAGGGAGCACTCTTGTTAACAAATGACAGGTATGTGTCGTTTTGAAGATCCCCTTTTTCTTGCTCTAGTACCACTCTCTCGATACCAGAATCCCCAGTAGATCCTGAAACAAAAGGCAACCTTTAGTTTAAACTATGATTTAAACCATTCACTCTATAGCATGCATGCAGGATCTAGTGATTGATGTAAGAACAATCCATGCATGAACCCCCCCCCCCCCATTTCAGGGTTCTCATAACTCAAAAAAATATATATATTGTGTGCTTCTTATCCACTCCTTAAAGATTGGGTTATTCATTTGCATGTCAAAAAACATCTAAATGAATGAAATCTGCTGAAATCATATCCAATGTGAAGATTGATATAAATAAACACCTCTCATAGAGACTTCGGGTAAAATACTGAGCTTTGGTGAAAATCTGGACGGTTAAACTTCATCCTTTTTCAAATGACTCAGAAGCCTTTTCAAAAAATCTGCGACGTCAAACGTGCACATGCTGTTCCAAAATTGTCTGATCAGCCGTTAGCCGAAGGTTGCACGGAGGTTAGCCGTTTAACCAATCAGTGCGCTCCGCTGGTCTTGCGACGGTACACAATAACCACGATTCGCAATTTGAGCAAAATTTAAACTCACGGAAAGAACGACATTCTCGTAACATGTCATTATTAGTTTTTCTTATAAAACAACAAATTCATGACATATGGATCTCAAACTTTCAACACACCATTTGTAAGTACTAAACTACCGTTTGGTATTGATAATGAAGGGAAGTAATGGACTTGAAAATCCCTGGCACAATCTTTAAATCCCCAATAGACTCCCAATTACATACCACCTTAGATCTGAATATTTTGTGTTTTTTGACAACTCGACCCCCATTTCAGGGTTAGCTCCATATCTTTAGTGCTTCTTATCCACTCTTTAGACCCCTTTATAGATTCTAAATTTCAGGGTTCCATAGCTCTGAAGACCCTATGCTTTTTGACAGCTCCTAGGCCCCCATTTCAGGGTTTCATGAAGTACACTCCAAACAAACAAAAAACTAATATCAGACTGTGTCAGAAACACTAGTAGCATGGAGGATCATACATCAGATTTCTTTTTTTTTTTACAGGAAACATTGGTAAATGATGCCTTTTAAAGGCATTGTTTAACAATGTTTCCAGTTAAAAAATATCTGAGCTACATGATTCCCCATGCTACCAGTGTCTCTGATGCGGTCTAAAAATGAAGCCCTGAAAAAATTGCAGTTTAAAACGATCATTATAAGTGCTTTACAAAAATGAAAATCAATGAGAGACCATTCCAGCTTTTCCTCATAGACTGCTGTGTTGCAGAATTTGCTATCGGCTGAGATTAATTCATGTGCCGATTTGTATCTGCACATACTAGTATTGCGCTAGTGACAGCATAAACTGTCCAAACGTTTATGTTCTAGGGTGTTTATTTGTCCATTCAAACACTGTCAGATATGTCAGATAGCAAAGTTCGACAATTTTTTTAACGGGTCTTCCAGTGTTATATAGCATCTTTAACTCTTTACACGCTGAATTTATTCTAAGGGGATAAAAATGATAATTGTTCTTTTCAGATTTTCTTTGAATTTTGCTTTCTTTACTAAATGGTATTGAAACTGATAAGTTACAGATATTACTTAAGCACACTATCCAATTTTTTTTTAGCCTCTCCTGTTGGCGTACTTAGATGAAGGAGAAATATAATTTTCATGATTGTTCAATTTAATATTGTGCACAGATGCAACATTAGCATGCAGGGGGTTTAAGAAACACAAGTAATTCCTAACTGAAGATATACCAGATTCTACACAATCAGTGCTACAACCAAGATAAAATCACAATCTATTGAAGAAAGAACATGAGTCACACCATGAGCAAAATGGACGAGCGCAGCTCACCTAATTCATAATGTCAGCCCCCCGCGACCCCCATCATGCGCAATTCATTATGTGCACATGTGACTAACCAGCCATGCCAAAATTAAATACCTGGTATGTATCAATGTTCCTCAGGTGGGTTTTAAAACCCTAAGATGACATAGTAAAATATCACATATATAAAGTATGTGATGAATGTTGCATGAACAAATAATATATTATATTATAATTTTGTGCTTGTTTATTCAGCATGAGATAACTATTGATTTGATAATTTTCTTTTCCATCTCATGTTGTTACCATTATTACGACTTTCACATTCAAGTGAATATGAAATGTTTTAATTTTACTATTCCACTTTAGATTTATTTCTATTTTTTGGGGACGGGGGGGGGGGGGGGGGGGGGGGTACTGGTTGATTTCAATTGCTAAATAAATCATTTTTAAATGAGTCAACTAAATTCGATCAAATCACAAGATGCGAAGGTGTGTGTATGGTGAGCGTGTGCATGTGTGTGTGCGTGTATGTGGGTGTGAAATTGTGTGCATGTTTGTGTGTGTTCTGCATGTACATGTATGTGTGAGTCTTAGTTGTGTCTTGTATGTGTGTGAGTTTGTGTGTGAGTGTGGGTGGGGGTATGCATATGTGACTGTGCGCACCCATGTGTGTCTGTGAGTTTACAGCCTTTGCTTTAATTACCATGCAAGATTTACACTCATAATCAAATTCGGGTTTTGGAACTAGACTACATCTGGGTACTCTTCAACCCATCTCTCTAGTTGACATCTGTGCAAATAAGGCACTCGGCCCAAGCACGTCTATCACAATTGTCAAATCAGCTCGAAAAATCTCTTACTCCATGTTCTGGAGACGAGAGACCTAGTCTACACTCCAGACCCGCTGATGTGCCAAGTGCAGCGATCAATGATTATGACATATTATTACAAAAATTGGGCAATACTGGTATTGGTGAGATATTTGTAAGAGAACATATTTAGTGTGTAATTATGTTTTGTTGCTGCACAGCTTTTTCCATAGTTTGAGACTCTAGCTGTGTAAAAGGACTAACTACCATTCAGAATACTGTCTTGAGGATGATCAAGTGTCTGAGATCCAGACTAATTGTCTGATTTACAGAATTAAGAACTACATGCAACATGAAATATCACCAAAGCCGCATGATCACCTTCATCACTTTAGACTTGAAAAAAGTTATCCAGAGGGTTAAATGGTTCCATAAAAACTCCCCCATACCCCAAACATTTTGTCAAGTTTGCCACCACACATAAATGTAACAAAACCTTCACTCAAACCATACTTGCAAGTGGATCATCACAACAAGCAAACCTGCCTAGGGTCTGATATCCGAAGACTACACCGTTCACATCAGCACAAGACAAAATCTCTGAGCAAACATGATAGTAGCCCTCACGTGCATAAGTGATGGACACTTGTGCATGGAGAAATTTGAGCGGCGTTTCAGGACTTACGAAATTAAGCCTAATTCAAACAGAAATATGACACTTTGACATTTGTATACATTAAGCTGGAAGGGATAATGCATGAAACATTATATACACACATATTTCATGTGTAAAGTTCTGCAGGTTAGCAGATTTACTTTCAAATTAATTTCGATTTTCAAACTTGGATTCACAATTTCATATATTCTGCACTTTGTACTGCTAAAGAAAATGTTAGCAAATATGAAGTGTTTCTGACAAGAACTTAAGCTCTCAAATTTCCTGAGTGATTTCTTCTTGTTGAATATTTTTGAGAAATTTAAAGGGCAGTGATATGTTTGGGAGAAGTTGAAAACAGCTCAAAAACCAAATGAGTTGAAACGTATACCAATTGAGTGTATATTCAGGCTGGAAGGATTTGTCTCAAATTTGTTTAGTTGTAGAGAAAAAGGCAGTACATTTACCACTATTTAACTAATTTTTTCCATTTTATTTATCTTTTCCGAGTGGTCAAATTACTGCACACATCTGTAGAAGATGTGAATATACTTTTCTATAATTGAGTGGTTCATGAAAATTCATGATGTGCTTGAATGATTAATGACTTTAAAGGCAGGGAATCTCATTTGCACCCCTCCCAAAGCACAGCAAAACTTCACTCGTGCTTTCGGGTTATTCATGATGACATGTCTGTAAAATCTGAAGACCAGTAATTACCTAGATTTTGCATATTTAGTGATGTAACAGATTTTACTTTTCTTCACAACATTGTTAAGTCAAATTCCACCATCAATAAATCACTTTTCCACCTCTCTAGGTCACATACTTTGCTAGTCTACGATTACCCAGCAAGTTTTCTACAAAATCCTGTTTTATTTATTTATTTTTGGGCAATAGCTAGCCCATAGCCATACAGTACATTTTTAAAGGTTTTCTTTTCCTTTTTTACTAAGCATTCCAAATATCAAACAAGCTGAGTCTGGAATAAAAAAAAATAAATGAAATTAAAGTTTTCAGCTCTCAACACTTCCAAGAAGTGAAGAAAGAAACAAAAATGTAACTCAGACACTCTTTCATTTTTGTTTGTTTAAATTGTATAGCAGATGCCTTGAGAGGAAATTGATCATTTTCAGTCAACAATTGCCTTCAATTTGATGATTTGATAGTTTGCCTGGGCCATTATAACTTGTCTTCAAAGATTGCAATGAGCTTTACATTTATGTAATTCATTCAAAGACCTTCACAATTTTGCGAAAACGTACTGTGTGTCATCTGTTAACCCGTTACCTCCGAGATTCTGAAAATCCCAAAGAGTTAGCACAGGGCACATCCGGTTCCAGTAGCCAACGGGTTAACCATTGGCTATGGGAACCAGATGTGTTATGTATAAATTCTATGAAAATTACTGAATCTCCGAGGCAACGAGTTTATAAAAATCAAAGGTGTTTGGAGTGGCCACTTCCTTCAAATTGTGATTGCCCGGAAATACTCAACACAATTAGAGTTAATGAGGCCAGTGCCCTTTCTTCGATATGGAAGAGAAAGTACCTAGTGACCCAATTAAAGGTAAATAGCATGATTGGATGTAGTTGGGATAAACTATTCTAGAATCAAGTCAACTATGCAAGGATTCTACTGTGAAAATTTTGTGGTCAAACGTGGACTTATTTTGAAAGAACCACCATCAGTCATGTAGCTTTCTATGGGATTAATTTCCATCAGGGGCAATTGAGTAATTCAAAACTGGTATGTTCATGCTCGATTCTCCTCAAGTAAACAAATTCAAGACAAATCCTTCCAGCGAAGGTTTACACTCCAGGTACTGAATACATTGGTATATGGGCAATTCCGTGATTAGTTACGTTACACTTTATGACAAACTTCACTCAACATTTGGCTCTTACATGAATATGCTTTGATATTATTTTTCTGTTTTGATACTGTCGCTTCTCTAGACTGGCACCTACTTCACAACATCAAGCAAAATCACGACACATGTTTCAGTGGGTAATAACAAAAACTTTAATTATGGTTAGTTACGTTACATAAAAAGGACATGGAAAAAAATGACAAGTCTTTTCTCATAGTTTCCCCACGTGTTTTCAGCTGAAACAAGCTGTGTATTCATCTATTTGTGGTGTCTTAATAAGTTATTTGATATATAACTTATTGATAAAAATCATTTCGTTTTTAGCTGCACACATCAAAAACATGCGTTAGTTACTGTTACGGTTAGTTACGTTACATTTTGTCCATTCCACATAAATTTGCGTTTTATTCATGTCTTTTTCAGATTTAGTATGCATATGTGGGCTCTATTACTTTCAACACAATGAGAAGAGGCTATGTGCATGGAAAAAACTGCAAATAAATGATAGTTTTTCATAAAACTGAGATTTAGTCTCACTAGTCCCACTGTGGTATTTCATGTATGGTTCTGATTCTCCTACAGGGTGCTGTTGAAGACGTTAAAATTTAGAGTGGAAATGATGTCCCCATTGTTTCTTCATGATTTCATACCCATTCAAACCATTAAAATTAATATGATTCCAGATAGAGCAATTTATATAATTTGTATTTGTCCAGTATTTCACGGAATTGCCCATATATGTCTGAACTCATTTGCTTCTTGGGCCATTTTGAAGTGTTCCAATTCTGTCATTAGACTTTAATGACAGTGGCCCCTCTTTAGTTTTGATGCGGAAAGAGAAAGTATCTAATGACCAAATTATTACTGCCATATTGTCAACATCCTCAGTCAAAACAAGTTACCTACCTTGTAATACATCTTGATGATATATTAAGGACATGTTATGTGCTTTTAAAGATTGTGTCATTCATTTGCACGTCAAAAACACCTAAATGAATGAAATCAGGCTGAAATCATATCCAATGTGAAGATAAATATATATAAACACCTCTCATAGAGACTTGGGTAAAATATTGATTTCGATGAAAATCTGGATAATTAAACTTCATCCTTGTTCAAATACTCAGAAGCAATTTCAAAAAATCCGCGACTTCAAATGTGCACGTGCCCTTCCAAAATTGTCCATCAGCATTAGCCAGTGGTCGTGCGGAGGTTAGCCGTTTAACCAATCAGTGCGCTCGCCTGCTCTTGCGACGATACACATAACCGAGATTCGCACGTTTGAGCAAATTGAAACTCACGGAAAGAACCAACATTCTGGTAACATGTCGTTATTAGTTTTTCTCATAAAACAACATTCTGACGTATGGATCTCAAACTTTCAACACCCATTTGTACTGTACTACTAAACTACCATTTGGAATTGATAATGAAGGGAAGTAATGGACTTGCACATCCATGACACAATCTATAACATGAACACTCTTACCTGCACATCAAGTTTGTAAAGAAAATTTTACACTTTATGACTGTACATGTCAGTAGACCTATGTACCAAATTAGTATATTTTGTACAAAGTAAAAAGGATGATGTTTCTATAACTTTACAAATTTATATTTAACATAATTGCGGGCTCTGAAATGCACAGATATGCAACAATAAGATAAATTCACAACAGAAACTTTAAAAAAATATTTGTGATTCTAGGAGCATTGTGTCTTAAATTGAGGACTGCTTTCAATCTTGTCATTTCCTTTTAAAGCTATATTTCAAAATTCAATTCTTATAAGGGAAAATATAAAACTTTCTTATCGGGGGCTACTTTTCCTGTTTCAGTGCTTTCCAGATATTCATGTTCTTTTGTATTGAACCCTATGGCAATTTACGCCGGGCTCTTTTACAAATTTCGGGGGATCTTTTGTCATTTTGGGGGCGAAATTGCCCCGAGCCCCCGTGTACTTTTTTCCCTGATTCTTATATTTTTCCTGACACTACAGAACCAACTAACCCTTTGGCTACGGGAACCGGATGTATCCTGTGTTAACTCTTTGGGATTTTCAGAATCTCGGAGTCAACGGGTTAAAACTTAAATGCTAGTTTTGCTACATTAAATATTACGTTATAAATACTGACGTTGAACACTGATAGTCGACTAATAGTCGGAGTCGCGACTATTGGTGGGCGACTAGTCGACTCTCTAAAATGCTGAAGTCGTGAAACATTGATGAAATCTGGGGGTCATTAGTTACCTAGAATTTAAACAAAGCGAGAGAAAAACAATAGCCGTTTAGTGTAAACTCTATGGTAGGAATTTTTTCCTCGCGAGAAAAAATTCAAATCGAAGTCTAACGGTCACTATAATTCCACTAAAACTAGGTTTCTAGCTCCTATATTTTGCTAAAGGTTCCCAAATGGCATTTTCTTCAAAATGCCATTGTATTTTCACAGTGTTAATTTTTAGGCATGCAAAAGAGATCCACTGCCTTTAAGATTCTAGCTAGACTTATACAAGGTAATCTTATTCTTAAATACAAATAAAATGACCAAGTGTTTATTCAATCTCGGCAAAGGCCTGCACCTAACTTCAGAGCTGAATATTTAAAAAAAAAATGAAATTATTTTTTCTGACATGGTCCCCACTGCTCAAATGCAAACCATCATATATCAGATAGCAAGCAAACACGACTAACATCCGTTGACTTTTCTCTCCGTGTCTTCTTCGCTTTGGATGATATAACGGCATCAAGTAGTTATACAAATCGTTGCATTTTCGTTAAACATTTTCTCAAATATTTGCACACCAGAGTGGAACACACAAATCTAGGCTACCTCATAAGCTTTCGTAATTACGAATGAAAAATCAGGCACAATCTGATTGAATACATTTTTTCAATCGAATATCTTTCTGGACTTTCTGGTTGTCCATAGAAACCTGTCATTCATTATTTAGTGAATGCATGGCAGCATCACTGTCAAGTCATTTTGTTGTGTATTGTTTGCTCAAAGCACAACGACGACGTCGAACAAAATTTAAATGGACTTATAATTGACAATAAGACAGCAAAAATCCAATAATGCCTCTTGTAATACTTATGAAATTGGTTATTAACACTTTGGGTGCTGGGCTAAAAATCCACGTGTGTTAACCAGGGACTGGATTGTTTTGGACTTATGTGTACAACCTTTCCAAATTGTATGATTTTCTGTAAAATTGCAAATGCTATCTAGACAAGACATTTTAACTCATTTAGTTGGTTCAGTGAGACTTCATTTTACGATAAATGTCATTGGAAGGAACTACAGTGACATTTGTCATTCAAATTAAAAGGTAAGGACCCAATTGTCTTCTCGGTGAACCGGTGCACCGATAGTACCTCATTAATGTTGTACATGTACGTGGGCGAGCCGGTGCGCTGATAGCACCCAAAGTGTTAATAATAAATACGGGAAATTTTAACCTGACAGTAAGTTGTTTCAAATACTATAGACCCTGCCTCAACTCAGGCACCTGGGGATGATTTTTAATTTTTAGTATTTTGGGGCAAAAAGATGTTGAGTTGCTTCCACTGACACCATACTGAAGATTAGGTCTACAAATGTGCAAAACATTTAAATTACCCCTAAACTCCGAACCCCCCCCCCCAAAAAAACGAAGGTCCTCTGGTTTTAACATCTAGGTATTTTATGATGTAATGCCAAAGTTGCACATTCTTTTTTATTCTAGAACAAAGACCCACAAATATTAACCTGTTGGACATGATTTGGTTTCAGTTTTTCCTGTTAGAGACGATTTGATTTTGATATAGCAATCTCCATAGATTCCAACCCGAGATATCTCAAACTTAAAGGTAAATGACATGATTGGGGGTAGTCCTCAACTTGGGCTGAAACTACTCTAGAATCAAGTTAACTATGCAAGGATTCTCCTGTGAAAATCTTGTTTTTAAACGTTGACTCATTCTAAAATAAACAATGTCAATATCACTCGTAGCATGGAAACCTGTCGTGTGGCTCTCTATGGGGCTTATTTTTATCATCCCCCGATAAAATTAAAATACTCCTATGTTTATGCTTGATTCTCCTTAAGTAAACAAATTACAGACAAATCCTCCCAGGTGGGAGATCCACTAATGCTAGTGTATAGTTGGTATATATTTCAACTCATTTGGTTCTCGAGGCATTTTCAAGTGTTCCCAATCATGTCACTAACCTTTAACCTGTTGCCTCCGAGATTCTGAAAATCCCATAGAATTAAATACAGGGCACATCCGGTTCCCGTAGCCAACAGGTTCAATAAGTTTCCAACTGTTTGTCCATAGACACCAGCTAGAGATATGTTATTGTTATATCTATACATGTATTTCAACAGGTTAAAAAGATGCTAACATATCTCATTAGAAAGTTTTTTTTATATGTCTACAGTATTTTCAATAGTACAGCTGTACATGTGTGCACATGTGTATATTGATGTAGATTTTATATAACACTTAAAACTTTTAATAATGCTTTCCCAATTTATCTCATCAGAAATTTACATACTGTACGTGTATATCCAACCCATTTGTAAATTTGACAAAATGCCGGGAATCCATGTCTGCCTTTAATACTACAAAACACTCAAATGATAGATGACACAGAATAAAATCCCGTGCTGTTATAATTTACGCAAGCGTTCACTCCATCGCCAACAGACTAGCGCGACCTTTTATGCGGAAATAAAGCGGAAAAATTGTTTCAATTAGTAAACCTGGGCAAGATGGGACCCACCCCGGTGGTACGTTTCAATTTTTTTCAGGGGCTCCATTACAAAAATATCACGCCGAGACCCGATGAAGCGCTGGAGATAAAATATACACAACATTGCACGTGACATTACATGATGGGCCTGTTATTGAGGAGGCGATTAGTCCTGCATTGGGACGGCCCATTATTAGCGATGATGATGCATGCATCGACAAATGGCGACTGATTTTTTGATGGACTGAAACGCGCTGAGTAAATGTCACACAGTTGGTTCTTTTGTGTACGACACAAGACTTTTTACTACCTGATTCGAGCTCTTTCTCTCTCTCTCTCTTTTTCTTTCCACGAGGAAAAAAAATCCAATTAAACTGCGATATCTGCATGGGCAATTAGCAGCGTGTATGGCCATGAGATTTGGGGGAGTGTTTGTGAGTCATTCATTTTGTTTTAACCCGTTGGAGACTGTTGGGGTCTATGGAAAATGTGTGTTTTAGCAAAATCAAATTGTTTCCAACGGGTTAAAGGCATAAATTAGCAATGTTTTCAGCTCAAACAAATCTCAGATAATCCTACATGTCCTAAGTGTCTCTGATTTTTAGGTCTTAACATGAAGGTCTGTAAAAATTGTACTTCAAAATAATCATTTAGTGTTTTAAGACCTGCGAGTACCCCACATGTTTGGGATGAAATAGGTATCCTAAATTGGCAGAGAAATATCATGTACAGTATGTCCATCCTCATATTTTGTAATTAATTAAATATTACGTGCCTGTTTGGGAGGGTGTGTGTGTGTGTGTGTGAGTGTGTGTGTGTAGTGTGTGTGTGTGTGTGTGTGTGTGTGCACGTGTGTGTGTGTGTGTGTGTGTGGGTATGTGTGTATGTGTGTGTATGTGGGTGTGTGTGTACATGGATGTGTCTGTGTGTGTACATGGATGTGTCTGTGTGTGTGTACATGTACATTACATGTACAATGCATGTTGATGTGTGTTTGTGTGCATGAATGTGTCTGTGTATGTACGCATCTATGTGTATGTATGTATCTCTGTCTGTCTGTTTGCACACATGAATGGCATGCAATTAACCCTTTGCATACGGGAACCGGGTGGGTCATGTGTAAAACCATGGAGATTAACGGAATCTTGACTTCAACTGGTTAAGAACATGGATATGAAAACCGGAAGAAATACATGTAATCTTGCACTTTTACTGGCCATCAAAGACTTCATGTATGACCAAGGACATTCATGGTTGTTGAGCACATGTCAGTGGGAATATTATCAAGCCTTGGGTAGTCTAGATCATAGATTCTATTTTAACTCAGACTTCCACAATGAACCCATCATACACTTTGAGACAACTGTCTTGAACTAAGACTACACATAGTATGTCCACCAACAGCTTGTGTCTGCTCAGAGGAATTAAACAGGGCTCGACACTAGCACATGCCCGCTATCCCAGGGCAAATAAAATTCCATGTCGGGCAAGTAAAAACTCAACATTTTAGAATTTACTTGCCCAAGTGGGCAAGTAAAATTTTGATCATGAAAAGAACAAAACATGTCTGAAATCTTACTACAAAGAAATAATATGTCAAAACTTTTGTTTTCAGTTAACTAAAGTTCAGAATCATTTTGATCATTGCACATTGATCATTGCACTTAATTTTATGACTCTTTAAATGCATAAATCACACCTTTAGCAACCTCCAGAATTAAAATAACTAACATTCAATCCTACAAAAATGCTAGACCAAAAGCTTCAGTTTCTCTGTCTCTCTGCACTCTCGGTGGTTCCACTGAAACCATGTCTGGCTCCTTATTAGGGAAGGTAGATAAATGATTCCCCAGAACAAACAGTTATCTCTGTCCATAAAAATGATTGATTAAAATTAGTGAAAAATCATTTTTAATGTTTTTGATTACTGGTTTATTTTCGGGCATAGTAAATTTTTCATTTGGGCAAGGTAATATCTGAAAGTGATAATTTTACTTGCCAAAGGGCAAGTATGGAAAAAGTTAGTGTGGAGCCCTGAATTAAAAGTCAAATGGTCTGAACCAAGACTGAATTCTAAAGTGCTTTGAAGAAAGCCTAATTTGGTGACTGTTTGGGAGGACCTACAGTATGAGGACTAGTCTACAACAGAAATTGTTCAGACCCTGTTTTGTGTACCATGATTGAGAGAGGGTTTCTGCCTGCAAACTATGCTTTAGGGGTGGCGAAATTTGATCTGAACCTCATTCGATTATCGTGGAAAGAACATCATCGATAACACGATTTATCGCCAGAGTTGAAAAACAGATTTGTGATGAAGAAGATAAATCTATTTTAGGCTGAAATTGCAGCCCTGTAGGGCTGTTATCAAAATGTAGTCAAAACAATGTTGCTTTCTGTAGACCCTCTTGTAACTAGATCAGGAGATTCATGGTGCTGATTGTTTACATTTTTGGTGGCAGCGTGTTGATAGAGGTGTTATGATTGTTGATAGTTATACTAAATGCTCTACCGCTTTCAATACCACAATCGGGACCACAAGTTTGATAGCTGAAGAGAATGGAGGTGTCTCTTCTGTCCCCCACCTCCCTGTCTACAGACAGTAGCACTCGTGTGCAGAGTATTCATTCATAGCTAGGGATTTTTTGGTCCCTCCCACTGCAGTGCATGCATGTACCCCATTAGGTTTTCGTTATCAATGGTATTTTTGGTCATATTGTGCCTCTGGCGATATTTTTAAATAATCATGAGATCATTATCGTGTAGACGATATTTTTTCAACATCGTGTAATTTCGATATTATCTAAACATTGGCCAGCCCTACTATGCCTCAGGTTTCAAGTCTTCAACATAAAATTCTTTGCAGTAACTTAATCGGAGTTACAATATCAGTTTGGAAGAGACAAGTTGAGGATGTCTGGAGTTAAGCATCTCTCACCTAACATGTTCAAATTGACAGAACACACAGAGAAACTACACACTTTTCATGAATGAGAAAGTGCAAATTTTATTTTACAAATAGTCAAACTATTTAATCCAAGTTGAAATTTGTATATTTTTTTCAAATTGTAGTTCTGAATAGATTGCCATTCATTAAAACTCATCCAAAGTTTCAGTTCATATTATCCTATATTTTTTTGTCAGACACTTATCCGGAGAAGATGTGAACTTAGTTCAGTTGATTAATCATCCCCTCTTTCCTTCTTGTAAATTTATTTATCTATTTTTTTCTATTTATACTTATTTATTATTTAACTTATTTATTTATGTATTCATTTATTTATTTATGTATTTATTAATTTTTTATGTGTATTTATTTACTCTTTGTAAATGTTCTCTTTCTTCATTTTCTTGCTCTTATCCTGTTTACACTTTCCTTTTCTCCTCTCTTCTCTTTGTTTCCTTTCTCCTCTCTTCCTCTGTTTTTTCCTCATTATTTCATTTTCCCTTCTACCCTCTCCTTTCGCTTTTCTGCTTCTTCATCTACATACAGTGTCCTTGTTCGTTTCTGTGTCTTAACTCTTCTTGTCTCTATTTCTTGGACTGTCTCTGTTCAAGTGTTTATATTTATAATTAACTGTCATGCACAGTTATACGTATATAAGTTGATATGTGTAAGTACATTTATCTGTATGTATTATGGTAATGGTTTGTGCAATCTATTATTCAACACCATATTTGGTAAGATTTTGTCTATTTTATATTGTTTGTATTAACAGCCAGAATATGATTTTTATGCCATTGTATTATTTGTGCATGACAATAAACTTTGAATATCTGAATATCTGAATACCTATACTCATAAGTGGCCTGTTACCATGATATCCTGATACATGTAGAGTTGCACATCTTTTATAAACATAAAACTAGAGAGTCAATAACTTTGGGGGAAATATATGAAAACTTACACTTTTGCAAAATGTGAATGTCATAAAACCTTTGACTTCTGAAGACAATTTGCTTTCATATCTTACATCCCAATTACAATATTTTGCACTTTCCTTTTTAAAACCCGAATTCCCTGTAAAAGTGTGTGGTGTACATTAAATGTACCTTTGAATAGGTTTCCATTAATTTTAGAAGAATCCCTCGTACCTGATATGTCCCTTTAAAGGTACAAAACATTTAATCAAACTTGTAATATAGCCTTCAATCAAACTGGATTACTTACTACATCTGAAATGTGTGACATTCATTTTGCAAATATGAATAATTAAGCTCAAAACTAACAGGACAGTTTAGCACCGCATGTCGCATCGCATAACACTGAACGATGTGATGACTTAACTAAACCCGACGCTCGTCTACACGTACGTATTCTATTAAATTCCTATTCATGTCACATACGAGATGCTCGCTTCCGAATGAAGATGAAATTATCATGTAAATGAAGAAGGGATGATGAGTAGGGATAGGACGGGGATACTCCACAGATCACACACGATAACTGCCGTCGAACAACTACATGAATCGCTGGGCGCTTTGTGTACGACAAATTAACCATCTGAGGGGCCACCATTATAGGAAGGTCAATGTCATTGCATAACAGAGCTATCAGTTTTAAAGGTTAGTGACATGATTGGGAACACTTGAAAATGCCTCAAGAACCAAATGAGTTGAAATATATACCAACTTTACACTAGCAGGAGTGGATCTCCCACCTGGGAGGATTTGTCTGTAATTTGTTTACTTAAAGGCAAGGTTCACCCTGAGGTCAAGTTCGTTTTAATAAAAGCAGCAAAATGAGAGAAACATATTAATGAAAGTTTGGCGAAAATCAATGGAAGAATAACAGAGTTATGAAGCTTCAAAGTTTTAATTTTGTGACGTCACGTGCGAGCAGCTCTCCATATGTCATGTGATATAAATTCCATAAAGTGCCGTTTTCTCAGAAATTAGAAAATTATTTTACCTGTGCATTCAATATTAAGTATTACCAGAAACATTATTTCATACAGACTTCTATGAACAAAAACATTCAATTGTTACGAACCATTAAAAAAAGGGCAATTTATAGAATTTATATTACATGACACATGGGGAGCTGCTCGCATGTGACGTCACAAAATTAAAACTTTGAAACTTCATAACTCTGTTATTCTTCGATTGATTTTCGCCAAACTTTCATGAGTATGTTTCTGTCATTTTTCTGCTTTTATAAAAACCAACTTGACGTCAGGGTGAACCTTGCCTTTAAGGAGAATCAAGCATAAACATATGAGTATCTTAATTTTATCCAGAGCATAAAAATAAGCCCCATAGAGAGCCACACAGCAGGTTTCTGTGCCTACGAGTGATATTGACATTGTTTTTTAGAATGAGTCAATGTTTGACAAGATTTTCACAGGCGAATCCTTGCATAGTTTACTTGATTCTAGAGTAGTTTCAGCCCAAGTTGAGGATTACCCCCAATCATGTCATTTACCTTTAACCCGACACTTGTCTGCACGTACGTACTCTAATTCTATGTGTCACATATGAGATACTCGCTTCCGAATGGAGATGAAATTATCATGTAAATGAAGAAGGGATGATGAGTAGGGATAGGATGGGGATACTCCACAAATCATACACGATAACTGCCGTCGAACAACTACATGAATCGCTGGGCGCTTTGTGTACGACAAATTAACCATCTGAGGGGCCACCATTATAGGAAGGTCAATGTCATTGCATAACAGAGCTATCACTTTTAACCCCCCCCCCCCTCAGTATAATGGTAACAAAATGCCATGGACTTTACATGTTGTAGTGTGAGGGTATTGTTGAAAGAGTTAAATCGGATCGATGCTGTAATCACGAGCAATATCCTATAAAGGTGTGCGTGTTTTTTTCCCCTCCATCGTAACTGCCTGTGGGAGCGCTCTACTGCACATGAAGTTCCATTGTATTGCTATCCATTCATCTTCCCAGAATTATTTAGTTATTTATTTATTTATGTTATATTATTTAACCTAATTTTTTACCGTGTCCCATATTAAAATCTGCAGTTTTTTTTCATTTTGGGACCTGTAAATTAGAAGTTTACTTTTTATTAGGTTCCTCCATATTTTCACTTTGTTTTAGTTTGTCATCAATTTAAAGCACGAATGATAAATAAACACACTTTTTGTTTGATATTTATTTTGTTTAATTATATAAGTTGATGTGCATGCAACTAGATGCACTCTGTATTACCTTATTATTATTTTTTTAATACGTAAGTATCAATTCAAATATTTTTGTCATCTACATGTATTTATATCGCCGTTTAATTGCTCAACTGAATTGGAATGGAGTTTAAAAATATTCATAGTTATTATGTTGTGTATCTCATATTGTTTTATGTGTTATATGTAAAAATGAGAAAATATGGAAATAAATAAAATTGAATTGAAAAATTGAAAGGTCTTACTCGACAGAATGGCTCAGTAACCTGAGCCTGTCACCATTTTTACCTCAAACGATAAAAGAGCGGGCACAACAAATTCTTTACACAAATTTAAAAAACAGTGTTATGGTTGTTTGATCTCTGTATGTCTTCATGTTCCACCCATCAGAATGTTCTCCTTTTTTAACTTGTGAGGTCACTACAAAAATTATACTTCCCCCTCCCCCCTCCCACCCCCCCTTAAAGTCCTACCAGGCTTCTACTGCTCCTTTTTGTTCTTCTCATTTAATTTTCAAGAACTTTTTGAGTGATAGGTGATCTCAAAGTTTCACAACAGGAGGAAGGATCCCAGATTCCCAGTGACTTTATAGAGCAGTAACATGATTACTGGTTGATGACGGAAAATCTTTCATCAAAATTTCACATTTCATTAGTTTCCAGGTAAGAATAAATTACATTTGCATTATAATGTAGGACTAATTCACTTCATATGCAATAAGAAGTTGAGGGATTGGCAGTTTGAATACCCGACTGAGTCAACTCAGTTGCTGCAGTGTGAATGGAATAGTCCCACATACTGATTTCTGTGTTAGTACTTTGTCAGCAGTGGGGATTTGTGTAGCAGATTTGTCAAAAACGAAGTGTTCTGTTGTTTTCAACTACTCTCTCCGTACTATAGTGACATTTTTAGAATACCATCTGTTCACAAAAGGTTTGAAAGCAGCTGATATCAAAATGATGTTGTAACTACAAGTAATCAACCAGTACTGTGTATTCTCTTTAATTAAAACAAACTTTCACAGCAAGAAACTTTAAACAGTATACTTGATTCTGGGACTATTGTGTCCTAAATTGAGGACTACTTCCAATCTTGCCATTTCCCTTTTACAAAGGCATTAATACCCTTTTTATACTGCGCATGACTTTAGCCCGCTTCTGAAGCGGAGTAACTTTAGCCCGGGGTAAGTTGTTTAATACTGCCTTTCTTGATCACCCAATGAACGAGTGTGAGACTGGACTAGTTGTGCTTCCCGCGAGCACGAGAATTGTGCTTAATTGCTTATCTACGTATACAGTTTCCGTGCGCGAATTTAAATATGTCCCTTTGTCTATACACTTCTCGTACTAAAATAGTCGTCTTGATCTGCGTTTGATTGGACATCGTTTGATCATGGAGTCTGAGGAAATTATGTTGATATTTGCGGTGCTAACAGTAACAGCTCACATTGGACATTGTCTGCAAATTGCTGCTAGCTGTATACATGTAGATAGATCACAGTCAGTGTCTCAGCGATAATGTTGATGTATACTGAGGATGTCACGAAATGCAACTTCTCCCTGGTACGGTATACGCCTATATGGTCCATGGTATAACCAAGGAGGTACCTCCTTGGTATAACACACACAGCGCGCCAGTGCAGTGTGGCAGCGACAGCGCGAGTGTTTACAGTTGCCGTATAATGCTACGCATGGGTAAACCCGGAAGCGGTATACACTATTTCCGATCATGGGTCACTGAATTTAGTCCGCACTAAAAGTAAGAAACGTTTTATACTGACTCTAGCTCGGGCGTGATGCAGACCTGATCCACCTCCTTGCTAGCACTAACCTTAGCTCGGGCTAAATATTTTTTGACCTTTTATACTGGGAGTTACCCCGCTTCAGGTCCGAACCTGATGCGGGGTAACTCCCAGTATAAAAGGGGTATAAGTTTTCAAGTTGGAAGAGCGAGTGCCTGGGAATTGATTTGCAAAGTAGGCCGATTTGTGACCCACCTGTTATGGGGAGAGTTTGTGTTTCCTGACCATTCTGACTGCATGTGAAACCTAATCCAGTAGAGACAGTTCGGACAAAGGCTCGCAAAATGTCAGGGGCTGACGCTTCTGTGAAAGAAGTCTGAAGACATTTCTTTTGGTATTGGTTCACACTATAAAGCATGCACATCTTAACCTGTTGGAGACTAAGTACGAGTTAACTCATGTTGGTGTCTCTGGAAAATGTGTGTAGTGAAATCAAATCATCTCCAATGGGTTAAAGTTAAAAGGATGCGCTGCTCGTAATCCATGTACGTTGAATACCATTTGCTTGCCCCTATTGCAAAGTCGTGCGTAACATTGAACTCCATACTAATTAGTGTAGAACAGGTTCCAAATTATCTTGACCACCTTACACCCCGGAAACAATCAACAAACATGTTGCCAGGGTTATAGCTAGAAAGAATTCTGTGGCGGCTGTAAGCTACCAGGTAGGAAAGAGTTATGCAAGCGGAGCGAGCACAGCGAGCGTAGCGCAGCGTCATGGCGTGGGGTCCAGGGGCAAAGCCCCTAGCAGGGGTCGAGGGGGCGGAGCCCCCCAAAACCTCTTGGGTTTCCACATAGAAAAAAGCATTTGGATGCCATTACATCATCATGATACATTATCAATCATATTTATGTTGACATTCATGACGCTTTCACCATTGTTTTCCACAAGGTTGTGATTTGTTTTTGGAAACATGATTAATTTATTTTACAAAATACATCTTCGGCTGAAATGTGAGGATGTTTGGGCCTGCTGTTTCAAATTGTCGTAATCATGTCGCGCGTGAATTCGATAGCAAATGTGGCTGTCATTTTTGTTCCAGAGTAGTGGGCTTAAATTCTCTTGTACATGATATTGAGAGCATACATGTTTTTCACGAATAATTAGTTATTCTGTCCAAAGTTCTCTAAATTTATCTTAGCCTGCCAAAATTGAGCATGTCGGACGGAACCTGATAGAAACTGAGGACCCCCTGACTTTAGGTATTCAAACTGTATGTCTATTCAAAAGTTTTACTGATTAGTACAAAATTCCTATGTCAAATGCAACAGACCAACCAATCATACAACTCAATTCTAAAGACTCTAAACAACATGTTGTCATGGGAAAACAGGAACAGCTCAAAATAGGGCCATGATCGAGACGGAACACATCATGTCGGACGGATAGAAAATGTTTACTATTAAGGCCAACTTGCAAAATACTACGATTAATTTCTTATCTTTGAGACGAAGGCTCAGGGAGGTCTAATGTTCATAATAATTAAAAAGAGTTCAATCTATTTCATAAATTTTTCACCATGGAAACATTGAAAAATTCCATGCCGACATGTCACATTGCCGTCCGACAGATACAAGTGTAATTTACTGTACACTTATGTAGCATGTTGCAAAATAATTAATTTCTTAGCTTTGATAGCAAGTCATGTCATGCCATGTAATATAGTTGATATAAAAAGGTTCACCTGTATTTATAAATTTGTTACCATGGACACAGTTGAAAAAAATTCCGTCCGACATGTTACGGTTCGTCGATCAAGTGTTAATAGTGATGGCTAAACATTGATCGGAGCTTCAATTTAAACAATTCGTCAACTTTGAGTAATCTGAGTACTAGTACGTGTTCAAGATGAACCAATAAACACCCTAGAATACAAAAGTGGAAGTTACATACACTGCCTAATGGCATGTTATACTATGAAAAACAATAAAGAACTCTAGGCGAGTTTTTCATTAAGTAGGGTACAACAGATTCTATGGTGGAACATGGACAAGTGAATCTGGTCAACTTACGATTTATCGACTTTTTAAAGCACAAACTCAATCATTTTGAAATACAATTTTTCAGGGCTTCATTTTTACACCTAATCAAAGAAAGACAACTGGTGGTAGCAGGAACATGCGGCTCAATTTCTTTTAAACTGTGGTAATTGGAAAATGTTTAGCCAATACCATTAATAGCCAAAGCTAATTGTTTTTGTGCTCTGATGCTTTGTTAGACACACCCCAGATGGATTAGTAAAGGCTAATTAGGCTTGCCAAAATTGATGAAAGATTGGGTCGTATCTGCCAAGTGATTACATATGAGCAATTAGGAAATTCCATGCAAAATTGCCACTGAAAAGATGGTGATCTTTGCCAATTGACTCACAATCAAAGTACGAATTTACCATTTCCATTTTCAAAGTAGTGCATAAATCTTCAAGTGTATTTCACTAAAATCGTAAATTACGAGTCCATGAACAGAAATTGTTTCTATTTTTTCTGATAAAATGTAATAAACAATGGAAAGCCGGCCCATTGTATTTCTTCTTTTTTAATAACCGCCACCAAGACAAAGTTTGATGGCTGACTGGTTGGCATACGTTCGGGCGACCTGTGTTGGTTAGCGCAGAGCCATTGCAAATCGTGCAGATCAAAGTACATGCATTACTTCCTTTAGTTTTTACAATGCCCGTGAGATATAGCACACACATTGGTTTGTATATCAAATAGTGTTCCATGATAAAGCATACATGACAATAAATCATGGAAAAATGTTAGTGGAATCAATCTCACTCCGAAAGTGTTTGACCAATGATTGAATGAGAAATCTTGGCAAAAAACATTTGATCTTCGGATGGAGATAATGGAAGATGCATCTTTTTAATTGAGCGGAATTGCATTACCATGGTAACTGACATTGTATGGAGATAATTTGGAGATTTTAATACATAAGGCTGTGTGATGGATGGGGGTATACCAATCATACCTGCAATCAGTTCGTTAGTTCTTCTTCTAGTGTGTGTCGGGGGGGGGGAGCAGAGTCAGAGTGAGTCATAAGCCAGACAGCATTCTACAATGAGTAATTGTCTTTAAACTGTAGATCTAGGAGCTACATGTACGTGATATGTGTGGAGAATATTTTTTCGGAATAATGACCGAGGTATGGCCCAAGAGATTTCTTGGGGGGTTGGGGTTTCTTTTTGAAAATTAAGACCATTTGTTC
>JZLH01S0597314.1:5828-16298 GCA_001188425.1 Eucidaris tribuloides
AGGAGCTACTTCCAATCTTGTGTCCTTTTTGTGTTCACTCCAAATTAAATTCTAGACAGGATGCACTAAACAACACTCTTGAGTGACCCAAAATAAATGAGAATAAACATAAATAGAATGATTTGCATTTCATCTCATAAGAGAATTTCAAATGAAAGGGAAATATCATGTACTCACTCCACCAAATCTTGAGTCAGTTCTGGTTTCAACCCATTCAGGAGGAAGTAGACCTTGGTTTTGGTTTTACCTGTCGAATGCTCCACTTCTACCAGATCAAAACCAAAAATCTAGTAAAGAAAATTAAAAAAAAAAAAACCAATATAATATTGAACAGCAGTCCACAGTATTTGTCACTGAGCCAATCAGGTAATTCCCCATTAAGAATGATCACAAAACCGACAGACAAGTGCACAACCATTCTACGATCAATATCCTGAATCCTGAAAATATACAGTACATTTTCATTTGAATAACCCGCAACTTCTTGTTGCCCATAAACTTATCCAATATCATTGGACCCGATGTGTGGAATTCTCTTCCAGTGCGAATCAAATCATGCACATCCCTCTTTGCTTTTATAGCACTGTTTTAAAAAACACCTTTTACTTTAGTACAACAATTAAATCAATATAGTTTACATCAAATGGTCAATACTCAAGTCTAATCAGTTATTTGATTATGATAATTATAGTGTTTCGTTATAGTCAATAATTTCAGGTTGGTAGCGCGACACACCCGCACCACACCCACGCATACTCATATGCACTCACTGCTTCCCTAATGAATTACTATTTCTAAATCCCCCTTTGTGCAAAATTCCTATAACAATTATTACTTTTTATTTATGCAATGATTTGTATTTTTCAGTTTATTGATCCCGACCAATTTCCTTACTCACACCAATTTATTAGGGTTGCTCGTAGCTTTTAAGTTTCACCTCATAATGGCAACCTCTGCATTTTCCAAGAGTTTTGTCGGTTAAGCATTCAATTGTATCATTAAATGAGTTTTATTGTTAGTTGCTTAAACACTAAACAGCATGTTTTTTGTATAATTTTATTTTCATATTGTTTTGATGATAAATTGTATTCATTATCATTCATTTGCATCTTCTTTGATGTCTGCAAAATACAGCAATATATCAAATTTCCAAATCAAGCAAAATAGCGATTACCTTTGTGTAAATCAAAAGAAAATGCATATGAATACTATTTGCAATGTTATATTTTTTTTCTTCATGATTGTTGTTATGCTTACTTGGAATTATCTTCATTGTAATGTAATTATGCTTAATATGTGATATATTATGTTGAATTGTCGAAAATTATCATTTCTTTGAATTGTTAATTTGTTGAAAATGCAGAAATCAATTTCAAATTTTAAAAAAATCAAAAACATACAGTGAAATAGGAAGGCCAATTGAACTGGTAACAAGGATATGAGAAAACTTAACTACTGCTAGTCAGTGTGTACAGCTAGGGGATTTTTCTTATTTTCTATAGTGGTAGTTCTTACTGTATCTCACTCAGTATCATACTTTACTGTAAAAAGTGGTGTCCAACATGGATCACAATTATGGCAGCACCCACAAATCAAATAAAACAGCCCAATAAAAGAAAAAAAATACATTCTTTAATCTGAAACATGACATTAGTGTTTGATATTGGATGTATGTAGGCCCCTGTATTTATGAAAATAAGGAGAAAAATAAACAAGAGCAGAAAAATATACATGTATCAAAGATTTTTGTAACTGAAGTCCATTTCACTGTACTATTACATATAAAACTAGAGCACTCAGCAGCGGGGGGACCCTTCAAGCACATGTATCCCCCGAACCCATCCCTTCATCCCCCATTTGGATAAATTAGAAATATGACATGGCATCCTATAAAAGTTGGAACAATGAGGGCGCTGCCACTGAAAACTATTGTTATGCAAAATGACACCCCCCCCCCCCTCAATAAACCTCCAAAGCAAGTTTGAATAAAATCGGACAAGAAATGTGGCCGATAGATCATATACAAGTAATGTGACATGGCACCCAAGTCGGAACACCGATGGCGCCGTCACCGAACACTAATGTGGCCTACATGTAGAATGACCACCCATACACCTATACAGCAAGTTTGAATAAAATCCTTTGAGTACCAACAAAGTAATTGAAAAAATAAGCATTTTTGCAAATTTAGACCTATCAGGTTGACCTTTGACCCTGTAAAAAGTGGAACATTGGGGGCAGCATCACCAAAAGTCATAGGTTTCTAGAGTTGACCATAATATACTTACACACCAAATTTGAAAAAAATCCGCCAAGAAATGCAGCCAGTATCAGGCACACAAGCAGACCCTGAAAAATGTACCTTTATTGTGTACAAAGACCGGACCAAGCGAGGGCCACCACCACCAAAAACAATAGACATCTCACTTTACCAATATATACACCTTCATACCAAATTTGAAGATATCCGAATAGAACTGCAGCCAGTAGAGCGGCTCACAGAAAATCTCTATAAATGTCGGAACAATGAGGGCCGCTGTCACTGAAAACTATGTTACGCAGAATGACACCCCCCCCCCCCAATAAACCTCCAAAAGCAAGTTTGAATAAAATACGACAAGAAATGTGGCCGATAGATCATATACAAGTAATGTTACATGGCACGCAAGTCGGAACACTGAGGACGCATCACCAGGAACACTAATGTGGCCTACATGTAGAATGAACCACCCAGTACACCTATACAGCAAGTTTGAATAAAATCCTTTGGGTAACAACAAAGTAATTGAAAAATAAGCATTTTTTTGCAAATTTAGACCTATCAGGTTGACCTTTGACCCTGTAAAAGGCGGAACATTGGGGCAGCATCACCAAAGTTATAGGTGTCTAGCGTTGACTATGATACACTTACACACCAAATTTGAAAAAAATCCGTCAAGAAATGCGGCCAGTATCAGGCACACAAGCAGACCCTGAAAAATGTACCTTTTTGTGTACAAAGACGGATCAAGCGAGGGCGCCACCACCAAAAACAATAGGCATCTTCGCTTTACCATAATACACCTTCATACCAAATTTGAAGATGATCCGAGAAGAAATGCAGCTGGTAGAGCGCTCACAAGGAAATCTCTGCGGCTGCGGCGGCGGCGGACGCGGAACGACGAGGCCAAATCCATAGTATCCTCCAAACAGAGTTCGGGGGATACAAATGAATATACGGTATGTATGAAGAGCTTCAAAAATCCTCATTATTTTGTTTAGTTTAGAGAAAATAATTTTCCTGTATCTTTTGCATGAGTTTGTACATGGGGGCTATTTTGAAACTTTTTTGGTCAAATCACCTTCTGTATACTGCTACTGCTAAGCATGGTACCACTACCACTAAGGTACCACTACAAGGCAATACATATATCTTTATGAGGTATGGAAGCTACAGTAAATACTGTAAGTGCATAAATGATTAGGACATGGGATAAACATGTACTACAATACACTAGGTGCATTCACACTTACAGCAAACTTCGCGAAGTTTCACTTCCCAAAGATTAACTTCGCGAAGTTTGGTAATGTGAACACAAACTTCCCGCGAAACTTCCTGCGAAACTTCTTGCGAAACTTCCCACAACTTTGTAGGAAATTTCCCGAACATCGAGAAACTTCCCGCAACATTTTTAGTGTGAACACAAACTTCGGGAAGTTATATCCCGTGAGCCTCAGCGCATTTCCGGTGTGGGGACATAAATGCGCACTGTACACAAACATGGAGTTGAATACATTATGACTTGAGTATACCATGTAGCTCAGATATTTAAGTGCGTTTTGTACGCAGCAAAATATGTCCAAACTCATTCAATTTTTGTGTGAGCTTGGTATACTTTCATTAAAATAAATATGAAATGTAAAGGACATTTGAGCATCGCAGAAACAAAATTCCTGATCAATCTGTAGCAAAATCTCCGTACATTTTGATTGTTTCCACATGCGCAGTGTGATCCAAATCTTCGAGAAGTTTCGCGGGAAGTAAATCTTCTCGAAGTTTTGCCCCAGTGTGAACCATCAAGCCAAACTTCGCGAAGTCTTCGAGAAGACAAACTTCGCGAAGATTTGTAATGTGAATGCACCTACTGTGTAATTGGTGACTCTGTAGCACTAGCAGTGTAAGAAAATCAATTAACAAACTTCAATCCTGGGCTGGGATTCAGGAAGGGGGGGGGGGGGTACCCAAATCACCACAAGATGTGATTGTATTCCCAAGATTTAGGTTTTCATTCATTCATGATCCAATTGAAATGCTGTTGTAGAATCAATAAGAGGGAATTCAGATAAAGACAGACCTCCACAAATAGAACTGTCTCATGTGGTTATCTAATCCCCTCTTTAATCCCTTGTTGACTAGTTCTTGTAATCCCTCTGTCTAGCTTGGTTATAGAGAGCATGACTGTGTAAATTAAGTTAATCTCATACACTAATCTTGTCTTGTTATTGTGGGTTTCTTAGCTAAGGTTCTTAACCTAAGGTTATTACTTCAAACAATTGCATTTAGTCAATTAAATAAGAGCAGCTAGAGATGCAACACCTTTTTGATTAAGGAAATATCGAAATTTAATCTACATGTGCAATGAACTTTTCATGTTGGTACCAGCAATTTTGCTGCTGCCAATCATTGTTAATGCTAAAAATTGACCTCCTCAGAAGTTCATGAGCTGAAGATTGCATTGATCACAAACTCTAATGTAACTATCCTACATGAGATGTGTGTGAGGGGAAGGGGTAGAGATTAGAGGCTGGAGGGGAAGGGAGGAGAGGGGAGGAGAGGGAAGGGGCGGGGAGACCATGGCATGTACTGAATCCACAGATGCACTGTACATACATACAATATCTGTTTTAAGAAATAACCAGTTGCTCAAAAACTTGTGACACATATGCACCCAGAGATACATTATGTGAATAACAACAGCTGGACTATCATAAGCTCATCAGATGTTGTCTACATAATACAGTAGGGTAGATCCAAAGTAAATGGGTATCAACACCCCTAGAGGCATCATTTAACATTGTTATCTAAATAGGGGGTTTCAAGCGCCGTGATATTAACGCGTATTCCGTGCGCAAAGGAATGCGCGTATACGTGCTGCGGTTAGACGAGGGGGTACATCGGAAAATGTCGTACAGTGAGGAAAAATGTACGCATCCGGAGGAACTTTCGTACTTGTCTGTGGCTGACTGATGTGTGTGGCTAACAATTTGATCCAGGTTCCACTTAAATAACAGTTAACTAGGGTTTTATTATAAAATAAATCACACGTATCGTCATGATCGTCATTCCTGTATAATGTATGTTTTGCTCAATTTCCTAAATTAAGACAAAGATGTGAATTCTGATGGATAAGGGGAATGACAGTCGTCACAAAGAATGAAATTGAGTGGGTTGCCATTGACAAGACTAGATTATTTGGAGAGGATTCAGTTAAATTTCTAATTTGATAATTTCTAGTGGATTTAGATAACAATGATATATTGGATGGCTTATTTTCGGTGAACACAGAAAATATTGTACTCCTTATGAAAATATCGGACTCGTCTGCGACTCGTCCATAATATTTGTCACAAGTCGTACAATATTTTCTTGTGTCCACCTCAAAGCCATCCAAATATGTATAAATGTTTCCAGTTTAAAATAATCTGAGCTACATGATGTTTCATGCTACTAATATCTCTGATAAGGTCTAAAAATGAAACTCTGAGAAAATTGCAGTTAAAAACAATAATAAGTGACTTTTAAAAAGTAAAATTCAATTTCAAGTACAACATATTGTGACATATATTGTTTAATCACAACATGTATTACTTCCAGTTCTTTGGGGGGGGGGGGGGAGGTAGGTGGGGGAATGATGCACACAACATTAAAACTATAAGCGTCATTGCTCTAATTAAAGGTTTATACCTAAACTTAAGTCTTGAAATTTGCTCTCATATGCATAGCATGTGATCTACAGTTAAAACTATAAAAAATCAAAAACAGAAACATTTTATCAAAATGGATTATTTGGGGGATATTTCCTTTTAAATCATGATGAGTTATGAGTGAGGATATTAAGGATATTGATACCATCAAGGAAATTTTAACAAATATTGTTAGAAAATTCTATACAATGGCCAGTGAGATCAGTGTTTTCAGGTTATGTAATCAGTAGAAATTGGCCAAAAACAATTCCCGTAATCAACACACAATGCTGAATGCATTACACGTCGCATTAAACATTTCATTATCATCTTTCCTGACTTTGTTCTGACCAAGTCACTAATTAAACAAGTTCTGACAAGTCTTGCCACAGACAGAAAGTGATTTGTTACATAAAGAGAAGAAACCAGTAATTCCTTGAGTGACACTGCAGTTCACTCAACTTTTAGGGCACATTCACATTCAAAATGTTGAGTAATTAGATGTGGGAAAAATGCACACCCACCAATAGAGGGCAGTATTTCAACATTGACAGAAGAGAAGATTGCACAACTTCATGCAATTTTGTGTAAGGTGCACAGAAAAGTCTTATCATACAAAACAATCCTTACCAGTACTTGTTGTCACACTGTCTGATAAAGATGATCAAACGGTGTTTTTCTCTGCACCAATTAATCTACATAAGGTCAAACCTGGTGTAATATTTAGTAAGATTTTTCCAATGGACCAACAAGGCTGCAAATGACTGTGGCTGTCAGTGCTGCTGATATACTTCCATCATTTATCTCATTGTAAATTCCTACTTGTGTAATAAAAGTTTAAAGGCAGGGTATCTCATTTGCATCCCTCCTGCAGCACAGCAAAACATTACTCATGCCCATACACTAGTTTTGACAGACATGTCTGTAAATTGTGAAATCCGAAGATCAAAATTTGCCTTGAATTTGAAATAATTATGTACAAAACAATAATTTCTGTTTGTCTCTACGACTACGAGACAATAATTCAAATCAAATGGTCACTATGATTCCAATAAGACCGAGTTTCTTGCTAATGGCAAAGGTTCTTAGATGGCATTTTCTTCTATACAAGTGCATTTTCACAATGCTTATTTTTATATGCAAAAGAGATACGAGGCAGATATTAATTACTCTTGCATAACAATGAACACATCATCATCTTTCAGTAGCCAACTGAAAATAAAATAAAATAAATGACGAAAACAAAATCACTTAAAATGTTGAAAACATTCATGCCAGTCAGTGAAATTAAGTGCTATTCATTGTTATCTACATGTATCAAATTGCTGTAACCCAAAGTTGAACAAATATGAGGTATCACAAAGCCAGGGGGTATGGAATAAAAATCCCTTTTGTTTCTTTCATTTTTCCGTTGTTTATGTTCAGCTTATTTTTTTATTACTTGTGTGATATAAATAAGTCTCAGTACAGACTACACAGAAACAAGCATGCCAGAAAAAAGACATGTCATTTTTTTTTCATAATTTACATGTAACACCTCAATAAGGCATATTTAAAGCGCAAGTTTAGTTTTGGCGATTTTTCTTTTATTTGAACGGTTTATGCCCAAAGGTCATATCACACCAATAACAGATTCTGAATGTCTATATTGTTTAATTATTAATGAAAAATCTAGGGGGGGCCGAGATGTTCGACTGCATTTTACATTATAGCATCCACAGGGTTAACAAGGTGTTAAGGTTATCTGAATTACACCTCATCAGAAAGACCAGAGTCTGACTGGTGGACCGATAGTACCTCATTGAGGTAAAACGTGGGCGAGCCGGTGCGCCGTTAGCACCCAAAGTGTTAAGGAGAACCAAAAGAGCCATGACATGATAAGTGTGTGGGGTGAAACTGTGCAAAAGAAAAAATATAAGTGAGCTCATAAAAAGTTTGGGTCTGGAACAAACTGTGGTGAAATCCAAGTAAAGAGAAGACAGGTCATATATTGAGAATGGAAGACCAAGACCCAGGGCAGAAAATTCTATTTTTCGGGGCTACTTTCAAGCCTGATCTAGTGATTCTAGTATGTTATACAGTTCTATGAGGAAAATTGAGGGCTGCTTTGTGATTTTAGGGGGCTATTTTGTTAATTTGGGGGGCTAAATCACCTTAGCCCCGGTGTATTTCCTACACTGCCAAGACCTACATGGAAAAAATGGTGAGGAGAGAAAAATGGGAGGGTTGTGCTGAAAAGAGGAGGATGCTCAAGACAAGAGAAAGTAGAAGGAGAGTATCATGGCGCAAATGTTAGTCAGTGATCCTCATAGAAGGAAAGATGCTGACTTAAACAGGCCTTGTATTTTGATATTTGTAGGGCAAGGCCACTGTACTATAGGGCATATTCTATATTACAGTACAAATGGGGAAAATCAAGGGTCGCGCTTTAATTCTTTTAAACTAGCCAGGTGGACTAGTTAGCTTAAAGGTATTGGCTAACATTTACCACAGTTAAAAAATCTGAGCCACATGATTCCGCCAGCTACCAGGTGTCCTTTGATGAGGCCTAAATAGAAGCCTGAAAAGAATTTGTATTTCAAAATGATGATTAGTGCCTCAAAAAAGTGAAAATCGTAAGTTGACCGGATTCACTTGCCCATTTCCTCCCATAGACTTACTGTGTGTACACGTAGGCTATTAAAACTCGCCCCGAGTTTCAATTGTTTATTCATGCATAACTTGCCATTGGCAGTGTCACTTTCCAAACTTTTGTATTCTAGGGTGTTTATTTGTCCATTTGAACACTACTATGTACCTCAGATATCAAAGTTTGACAATTTTTTTATTTGAAGCTCCACAATGTTAGCCTATCATTTTAAATTTTAGGTAGTCTGCCAGAATTTTGACTAGCCCCACAACCCCCCCCCCCCATGAATACTTTTTATAATGTTTCATGAAACACTATATTAATATTTTGGCTAGCCATGCGGACTAATAACTTTGGATTTTAGCTAGTCTGCCGTGATTTTTGCAGGCCATTGGCTAGCAGGCTACTGTTAACTGTGAACACTGAACAATAAAAAAAAGGGCACAAAAATATTCCAAGACCAATGACAAGGGCATCAAGGCTAGTCACTAGGGCATCCAAAGCCATGGTCTTCGAAGGCCTCTGATTAATGCCCTGCTTAAAATGATGATGATGGGTTTTAAACCCTACTTTTTGGTACCTTGCAGTCTTACATTATAGAATATTGTACAGCAAGAACATGGGAGTGCAGCATTCAAACATTAAAAAGTCTGGAATGTAGAAATGGGTATTATCACCAGTCACCACGCATTATCAGGAGAGAGGAAATGTTATCTTCTCATTGATTGATACAAATGCATTTCGTCATAAGCTCAGTATCAAACTGCTTCTTTCAATTGAATATTTTGTTTCCTCCTGATTGTGTAATTTGAGTAAAGGGAAACTACCACTGTAGATTGTGAAACTCCTATGCTATGAATAGTGAAAGAAAAGGTCAAATGCAGTATGTAACAGGGAAAAAATATACACAGGGGCATGGGGTGATTTCTGAAATGCCAAAAGAACCCCCCAAATTTGCAAAAGAATGGAAAGAGCCCCTGTAAATTGCCATAAGATTCAATAAAAAAGAGTATCTGCAAAGCACTAAAATGGGAAAAGTAGCCTACAAAATGAAAATTTGTAATTTTTTCACTGGTATATTCTTACAGCAAGGATACAATGTGCACACAGTGAATGAATCAAGCAATTGTGTACAAAAGTACTCCTTGGTTTATATGCTGGACACATTTTTTTCTTTTATCGGAATAATAATTATTATTTTCCACATCTATATACCCTTTCTTTATTAAAGTTACAGTTGGTTTAATTTCAAGGAGCAAAAATTCTCTTTACCATCCATTTTGTTTTCTGTCATGTGAGAATTAGATACAGATTGTTTCAATATCCCCATGTGGGTAATTGGATTTAAATGTATACAGTAATTCCTTTTGGACCCGGTGATAAATTATTTCTGAGATATGTTTATCTTAAATATTTAGAGACCCTAATAAACGACCCACATTGGTCATTAGTCATGGACCCCTAATAAATCATTCATATGAAGATGGAAGAATAGAGTGGTCCGGAAATATGTAGGAATTTAAGTAAACAAGTTTTGTTAGGGTGGTGGTGAAGGCATTTATGGTAGCGGAAAGTTATTTTGGATGCTCAAATAAAACTGATGCTCAGGCTGAAAACCGGGGAGACTTATTTTTCACTGCTATAGGGAAAAGCTCGATCGCCGGTGACACTCTTGATATCGACTGTCTGGCCGCCTTTTCGTTCTACACTTTTCTTTAACCCAGGGGTTCGTCATCGTCTGCACTTCTTTCCGTTTATTGCACCCACACATACTGAGGGAGGGACTTCGCCACCACCACGGAGGCAACTTTCATCGCCACAGCCACCGTTTACCCAAGGTGTACTCAAGTAGGTTATTAGTAGGCCTGGGACAAAAAATTGATTAATCGAATTAATCG
>JZLH01S0597328.1:24808-41849 GCA_001188425.1 Eucidaris tribuloides
ATCAAATTGTATATAGCTACTCACTACGAAAATCCAGCGGATCAATAGCCAAGCATGAGCTAAAACGCGGGGGAAAAAAAAGAATAACCGAGAAAATAAATGTGCCATGCCTTGCCATACATCCAAACATCTTCTACAAAGTAAAATCTTGGATAGATATTACAGGTAAAGCAGATAATTCTTACAACTGATCTCATGAGTATTGTAGCTAGTGGGTCTCTCATGTGAATCTAGTAAAAGCTAGTCATGCGGCCTAAACGATGTAGCTATTGTGTGCGTACGCCACATGCCCGTGATTAATACGTAGAAAAGCAGTCACTAGTGATAAGCGATAACTGCTTCTCAAATGAACTATTGTTTAAGCAAGACTCTGATTGATCCGATTGTGCCGAGTCGTCGTGTGTGTCGTAGTGCTTGATGTAGTGATGTGGACGTTTAAAATGAGTGTATGAAAAAGGTGCTCGTGTGGAGTGTTGCCAATTGCTGGGCTTGAACTGTGGAGTTCACAGGGGAAGGGGGGTAAAGGCGGACGTGTTTACATGCTTTATTAGGATTCTTAGAAGATGGGAATGATCGAACAATGGAAATTGCAGTATTGCCTGTATGGGCAAATACCATGAAACTTTAAAAAGAGATGGATGCCTTGGAAAAAATGAAAATGAATTTAACCACGCACGCAGTTAAGTGCTTAGAATCTACTTCAATTTGTTTGCCTTTTTGATTATCTCTCTCAACAACAAAAGCCAGCTTCCATCATTCTTTTTCATGGTGTGAGCTGGCAAGGCACAAAAGGTAAGAATGGGTTTTCAAAGTTATGGTATTTTGAAAAAGGGGAACTTATTTTTTGTGTAGTGTTTATATCAGGTAACAGACACATCTACCAAAGGGACCTATAGTTACTCACTTATTGTTTCAGCATTATCACATTAATATACAGTGCGTCCCAGAAAAACAGAATCCTAAAACAAAGGCTTATTGTGCAGAAGCAATGAAGCGTGTGATTGCACAAACAAGTTCAAAATAAACTTTGACTTATGCTCTTTCAAATGATTCACTAAGCAAACCTATTCACTCATGCACCTCTGAGTACCATGACTTTAAAAATTTAAATAGAAAAACCATTTGCTACGCTTTACGGCTTTGATACTGTGCGCTCCATGAAAAGAAAGAAATGGACAGCTGGTGTGCACAGTGTCAAAGCCAAAAAGCATAGCAAATGGTTTTTCACTTAAAATTTTTAAAGTCATGGTACTCAGAAATGCATGAGTAAATAGGTTTGCTTAATGTACCATTTGAAAGAGCTTTAGTTTATTGTGAACTTATTTCTACAATTATACGCCCCATTGCGTCCGCACAATAAGCCTTTGTTTTAGGGATCTGTTTTTTTTTCTGGGACGCACTGTATCTTTGAGCTCAGTTTAAAATATCATTTCCATCTCCATCCAAGAATTACAGTAAGACTTGGACTGTAGGGCAAGGCCACTTATCGTGATTTTCCGTAGTCCCGTCAGTGGTATTTTACAAATTCCTAATGATGATTATTTAAATATTACTGAACCCGTAAATCGGGTTTTTTATATCCTAATACCATTCGCGTGTATTTGATAAAATTAATTAATTATGACTTTTTTATAATGTCGTGACCAAGTACGATTTGTCATTGTACAAACTACCGCAGACTTTCACTGTGTGCCAAAATAAATTATGTGGCTGGAATATCACGCCGTCACATCCTTGTTCACAAACTAGGGAGTGCCTGGCAACCTGTGTAGTCACAATGCTTCTCTGAATCCGAGGAGGTTTGAATACTGAATAGGAACTTCGGTGAGGCGCAACCATTCTCTAAATAACGGAGGAGTGCGTGAATGGCTTTTGTTAAATTAATGGAAAAGAATACCTTTACCAGTGAATTCCAATGCGAAAAATGTAGAGCCACAGGCTTTAATAAATATTGATAACATAGCTGTTAAGACTGATCTAGTGACTAATGTTCGTGTCTGTGAAATCGCTATTGACGGTGATTCCTTCTTTTACGAATGGGACTAAGAACTTGCCTCATTAATTATTCGATTTTCTCATCAATGCGCAAATAAAACTTGGAGAACAAATGTGTTTTCTCATCAGGAACTTCATCTTAATCAGTTTGTAATGTTATTTTTCAATGCTAATCTGGAGACTACGGAACTTTTTTTCTAGAGCGTTATTTGGTCAATGCCCTACAGTCCAACTGTAGTCAAGCCAATCTGTTCTAGTGATCATCAGTGTTGTGATCTTGAGGTCTCGGTCTAGGAACAAATTGTCAATTTATTGGTCTCGGTCTCGAAATCGAGACTAAGACCACGACACTGGTGACCAGGAAGTCAGGAAGAGTATTACCTTATATTTATCTTTGTATCAGATCGTTGTTTTTTGGTGACATAATTTGTAAATTCTCACACTTAATAGTACACGCAAAAAATATTCAACGAGTTTGGATTTCTACTTATTTATAATACGAGGATACATATAATATTTCATAGTACACTGTACTTGATATTTACTAATTCTCACAGTACTTTGTTCAGACGCGTACCGCGATTTTTAAATCTTAGGTCATTATCACTGTTACAACGATAATTTCACTCATAATTCAGTATTACGTAATAATTCAATTTAATTGCCGAAAAGTGATTTGATAGACGAAGGAACCAATTTTGACACTACACTTCGTTTGTTCTCACGCGGTTCCCGTGAAGCTCTCTCAAAGAATCTCACAAGTTTGTCCCAATCTTCTTCTGTCATGTCAACCTCCTTGTCCAGCTTATTACATATCAGTACTGTATCTGCAAATTCGAACGTGGATTTTTGGCGACTGCGAAATGCGTCCATTTGCGTGGCCTGTGCCCCTTTTGAAAAGGGTTCGAAGTCATGAACGATCACAGCTACCTTCTTTTTACCTAAAATGGGGGAAAAATACAAATCAAACCATAGAATGAAACTACCTATAACTATGTCAAACGTCAAATATGCTAGGTATTTTCATTGGCAGTAATGTATTAATAAATACGAGATATTGATTATATTTACCCGGCATTGCTTTAATAATATTAATAATAATAATAATAATAATAATAATAATAATAATAATAATAATATTAATAATAATAATAATAATAATTATTATTATTATTATTTAGAGGAAGACGATCGCCCCCCCCTATTAAAATATTAGGGGGGGGCGCAAACATATTGATTGCCCCCCCCCCCCCCCAAAAAAAAAAAAAAAAAAAAAATGACAACTTCACAAATTCTAATATGCAATGTAAATGTTTTAAAAAGCATTGGAAAGCACTATAAAACAATTAAACAACTCTTAAACATACAAAATAGTCAAATTTTCGGAGCGCTTTGCGCACAAAATTCTGTATTACAATTTGGCGCGCGGAGCGCGCCGAAAATTTTGGACATTTTTTCACTTTTGCCCCCCCCCCCCTTCCCCATCCGAAACATGGATCGACGCCCCTGCTGTCAAGTGCGTTTTTAAAATTTGAGGCGTATTGTTTTTGACGCACTTCCTTTCAGAACACTTCTATGATTACATTTTTATCCTTTCTTCTCCGAGAATGGTAACAATTCCTGCTTCCAAAAGCAGGTAAAGCTGCATACGTACCATCATGATTCCAGATTGAGAAAATGATGATTCTGATTTCGCAGTAACGAGATTGAAAAAAGAGGATTGTCAAGACACCAGGATTTTTAACTATGAGTAAATTAAGTGCACCACATGTCTCTATCATGACGACGCCATCTAAAACGTAAATATAGCAATGTCGAAAAAAAAATCACCTTGCAAGGTTAATACCCATTATCACATGACAAATTGACAGTTCTGGCATGGGAAATATCTTCACCTTGGTATTAAAACTGTTATCTGACTGTGCTTTTGTGAAAATTCCAAACAGTTGGTAGTGGTATAGATTAAGTTCTGTGATCATTGAGTGACCCACACAAACGGCTACGATTTAAGTGATCCTCGGCTGTCGAATGAGCCCGGTGATTGACATTTTATCGTTTTCTGCTGGTTATAGTTGACAATTCAGATGAAGATATTGCATCTCAGAAGAGTAAATTGTCAACCAACTTGCTGGTGGTTTACTCATGACTCAAGCAGATATCAGAATGATCACGCCAAAAGAAGACTCAGAAGTCCAGACAAATTGAATGACTACAGTGGCGACCGAAAGTATCGTCACGTTCCAAACGCGTTCACTAGAACGCGATTCATAAAACGATGTTCAAACGCGATGAAGCGCAAAGCCAGCGTAGTAAATGCGTGCCTTGCGTGTATTGAAACGGAATTCGTTTCTGAAATCGTGTTTGCACGCGTTTGGAACATGACGATACTTTTGGTCGCCACTGTTTGAGCTTGGCATTATGTGGTACAACGGCAAAAAGAAACTCTGCAAACCACATTGAAAGAACGTGGTTTTCATGGTTATATGGTTGTATCGTATTGCAATAAAGAGCATAAATGTGACCTCCGCTTTCGATCCTGAAAGGAGTATAACACGTATCTAAGCGTAAAGATCTGGGAATATGGCGGTCATTCTAAATGTAAAACAGGGGAAAAGACAAAATCAGATGAAGATCGACTAGACTCTTTTTACTTACAATGCATCTAAAGGGTCTTACAGATATTTTGGCCAACTATAATCACGAGTGATGAGCTCAACATTTTGACCGAAGTTTCAAAAGCAAATTAACAAGTAAACAACAGACGATATGGAAGTAGATATTTCATATAATTTAGGCCAAGAAAAACATGGAGAAGGGCGATATAGATGATGAAAGACAGGACGGTGAGTGGAAAACACGAATAGAAAAATAGGGGCTTTGCAGAAGTAAGGACAAAGTAAAACATACTTTGGGAGCAGTAATGTTATCCATCTATTTGTATTTTTTGCCAAGTTTAAGTTGCACTTTCGTTAATATTTTTTCTGTCTTTTAATTAGGATCAGCTAGAACAGGGTTTCTCAATTATTATTGTTGAGGTGCCCGTTGTCGAGAATTTGTACTGCGTCTCTATCCAATACGCGTAGTGAGCGTAGCGTTGCGGCGTGAGGCCAGGGGCCCGCTGAAGGGCCCCTGGCGGGGGTCGAGGGGGTCGAAGCCCCCCGAAGCTTTTAAATATGAGGCCCAGAATGGCTCTCATTATACAAACAACATAAAAACAATTTAAGAGAAATTACAAAATGTATTGTGTTTTTCAAAGCGGCTTCCATGCGCCACTTCGGAAGGTCGAAGGCGCGCCGCTATTTGAGAACCCCTGAGCTAAAACAACACGGGAAGCTGTTGTTACTCACCGATGACATCACTACAATATTTCAGATACTTGTTGTAGATGGCGTTCATAACGTCAGTGATACTGAACCCTCTGTTATGGATTGAATGACACAGCACCATCACATCTACAGGGTCATCTGGTGGAAATCTGAAGTCGTCGATATTGTTGTAAGGCAGTTGTCGGAATTTAACGTCCCCAATTAAATCTGATCTCTTTTGCTTCACATGTTCAATCTTCGCTACAATGGCTTTCACATTAAATTCTTGAGCTGAAGTACAAACTGAGACGGAGATGCATCGCTTTTGACGAGACTGCTTGATATCTTGAAGCGGAAGACCCGTTGTTGCTCCAGCATTAGATGCTCTTTTATCGTTTTGAGGTTGTCTTGAACTACCCTGTACGTTACCTAAATGAAAGAAAATGGCTTAAACTGCATTGTTAAAATGTTTATTGAATGGTAACGATAACTGAATAATTAGACAGGTTTAGGTTCAGCCTTGTTTGTAGTTCTGAGTGTTAAAATAAATCAGAAATTGGTTTCAGTTTTATCCAAATGAATTACATTAAATTTTACAGTAAAAACAAAGTGATTACTTTTGTAAAATAATTCACGGGTGGTTCCCTTTAAAGATTGTGTCAGGGATGTGCAAGTCCATTACTTCCCTTCATTATCAATACCAAACGGTAGTATAGTACTTACAAATGGTGTGTTGAAAGTTTGAGATCCATGCGTCATGAATTTGTTGTTTTATGAGAAAAACTAATAACGACATGTTACCAGAATGTTATTCTTTCCGTGAGTTTCAATTTTGCTCAAACTGCGAATCGCGGTTATGTGTATCATCGCAAGACCAGCGGAGCGCACTGATTGGTTAAACGGCTAACCTCCGCACGACCTTTGGCTAACGGCTGAAAGGACATTTTTTGGAACGGCACGTGCACGTTTGACGTCGCGGATTTTTTTTAAATTGCTTCTGAGTAATTTGAAAAAGGATGAAGTTTAACGGTCCAGATTTTCACCAAAACGCAATATTTTACCCCAAGTCTCTATAAGAGGTGTTTATTTATATTAATCTTCACATTGGGTATGATTTCAGATGATTTCATTCATTTAGGTGTTTTTTGACGTGTAAATGAATGACACAATCTTTAAACAAGCAAAGCACCGAAGAAATTTCAATCATTTAAAGAGAATACACAGAACTGGTTGAGTACTTGCACAACAACATGATTTTCATATCAGCTGCTTTCAAACCTTCTGTGAACAGATGGTATTCTTAAAATGTCACTATAGTACAGGAAAGAGTAGTTGAAAACAACAAAACTCTTCGTTTTTTACAAATCTGCTACACAAATCCCCACTGCTGACAAAGTACTAACACCGAAATCAATATGTGGAACTATGATCATTGTTGACATACACACTTTAGCATTGGAAGACAAAACCAATGGAAAACTTCACGTGTTCAAACTGCCAATCCCTCAACTTTGTATTGCATATGAAGTGAATTAGTCCCACATTATAATGCAAATATAATATACTCCTCCTCCTCAAGTGCCGTATCTAGTGACGTTGGCGACCATGAAATGCCCGGCTTTTCTGTCCATTGCCAGTCTAAGAAGCTCAATCCTTTCCATTCCAATCCATGTTGCAATGCTCTGCAAAAACGTTGTTTTTTGACGTCCTCGATCCCTCTTTCCTGCTATCTTCCCAGTGAGAAACAAGCATTCCAAATTGCCTTTCCTTATACAGTGGCCTAAAAATTCCAGCTGCTGTTTCCTAACTGATTTCAATAACATACGTTGCCTGCCTACCCTCTCCAAAACGACAGTGTTTGTGGTGTGACTTGTCCATGGGATCCTCATCATACGTCTGAGGAACCACATTTCTGTTGCTTACAAGCGATCCTCCATTTCCTTGGATATCGTCCAACACTCACATCCATATTTCAGAGTAGGTAGTCCAGAATTCTGAGTCTTGTGTTAAAGGTGTTTTTTAAGTTACAAAGAAGGTTGCTCATTCTTGAGAAAGTCTCTTTTGCAATAGATACTCTCCTCTTGATTTCACTGTCGCACCTCCCATCTGATGTAATGCAGCTTCCAAGATAGTTGAATCTATTCACTTGCTTCAGACTGTCACCATGAATTTTGATATTGCAGACAGGAACAACTTTTTGTTTTGTAACAACGAGACATTCAGTTTCTTGCAAATGATGTACAGTCCTTTCTTCTCACTTTCAGTCACAACTTTGTTTATTATTTGTTGAAGATTAGATTCTGATGTTGCAATAAGGACGGTATCATCTGCATACCGTAGATTGTTAATTTTTGTGCCGCCTATTACCACTCCTGGTAGCTCCTCTAGTTCTCTCAGGATCCATTCACTATATAAATTGAAAAGATCCGGGGAAAGAACACAGCCTTGCCGCACTTTTCAACAAACTCACCCACATCATTGCCTACTCTGATGGCTGCTGTTTGGTTCCAATACAGGTTTCTGCTCAGGTCCTTACCATCGACGTTGATTTCAGTCAATATATTCAACATCTCCTCATGCTTGACGGTGTCAAACGCCTTGGTATAATCAATAAAACACATATACAGGTCCTGCTTCATTTCAATAGCCCTCTCTCATAACATTCTCAGCATGAATACTGCATTCCTGGTACCACAGTCTTCAACATAGCCACACTGCAACTTTGATATCTCTGGTTTGATTTTATTTCTACCACCTCGAAACCAATGAAATGTGAAATTTTGATGAAAGATTTTCCATCATCTACCAGTACTGTGTATTCTCTTTTAGTGTGTCGTCAGTTTGTACGGTATCTGCTTGTTTGACCTTCTGTGGGACCGCCATCGTTATCTGATGATCGCAACTGCACTCAACCACGTAAGCCCAGACCTATCACAGCAAAAAATGAAATATTTCTATTTTTCTCATGCTTGTTTATCTACTTTTCCTATTCATTTTTACGACACTAACACGATCTGTTAATTGTTGCCACGATTGTGGTTTACCTTCCTTTCTCAATCTTTTTTCTGGCCTTTCAGTTGTGTCACCAGGTTGATTTCTTTCTTTTGCCTCCTCTGCTTCTTCAATATCAGAATCTTCAGATTCAAAAGATAAAAAGGATTACACATGGCAACTTCGGTAAAAGAGCATTATAGACGTACGTCACTTGAAAACATAAAAAATAGTATGACTTGTAATATGAATTAAAATGACAACGACAAACAATAATGAAATTAATAATGATAAACTGTGATGATGATGATAATGATGATAATAATACTAATAATGATGATGATGATGATAATAATAATAATAATAATAATAATAATAATAATAATAATAATAATGATACTACTACTACTACTACTACTACTAATAATAAAAATTTACAACAATAATGAATATCTAAATGGATGACATTGTACATTGTTCAAATTTCAGTCTACGCTAATAAACTAATGTCATTTTACATCAAAAGTGACCAAAATAATGCCTGTTTAATCTTGCGGCTCAAAACTGGCAAAGACTCACGAGGCAAATTTTCTTCTTTTTTTCTTAGAAAATCAGTAAAATAGAAAAATCACTTTACCATGTGACAGACTGCTAGGAGATCCCATTCTTAAAGAATGTTGTTTTTATTTGCACACCAACCGTTTATGCTCAGATTTGATCCAACTATACAGTGTGTCTCAAAAAGCGCAAGTGAAAAGCGCCCTCTCTGCAATTAGAAAATGATCTTGTGACATGATGCTTACATCAACGTCATGGGCACAGCCTCTGTTTTCAAATGCATTTGTTCTGTTCAAATTGCTTGTTTTATTTCGAGATAATTAGGTTTAGTTAACAACAAAAGTATAAAATCACAAATGTGTAACTTTTACTATAGTCAATTATAGCATTAGGCATTCTTCCCAACTAAAATAGGCATAAAGGTGATTTTACCCTTTTGTCGTTAACAACGTGGCTCGAGATTAAGATATAACCAAATTGAACAGAACAAGCTCATTTGAAAGCTAAGACTGTGCCCTTGAGACTTCAGGAATGTGCATATTGAATTATATTTCAAAAATTCTACACAATAAACGATGCCATTCTTGCTCTCACAAAACTGGACACGTTGGAAAAACGAAGAACTGAACTGCATGTCACTCTCATTTTTTTTAAATACTCTTGCTTCTACTGATCAATTTCAAAAGTTTCTTTCCAAAGAGGGTGAAAACTGTTAAAATCCCCCAAATCCACTGCGGCTGCAAAACTCTATCCTGCAAACTAGTCCAACGAGAAAGCAGTCAATCAATGTTTCCTATCACACTAAGAGGGAGACGAAACTAAATAAAATTCCAACGAAACTAGTTGCAAAATTACGAAATTATTTTTGCGCTCAAGTGCATTATTGTAAAATACACGCTGCGCGACAACAGAGTTAAAACAGATTGGAAAAGTTATCAAACTAGTTCAGTTCAGTTCAGTTCAGTTTATTTTGCATTTCTCAAACATAACAATCAATATAACAAGTTACAAATCAAGAATGTTTTCGTAACTACAAACATATATGGAGTATAGAAAGAATTTCACTAAAAAGACAACATATTGATCTCTTACGTAAATAAGGAGAAATGCAGAGACCCCACCATAAGCTTGAAGCTTGATAATGATGGAGGCCTCGAAAACATAATACAAAAAAAAACAACAACAACAAAAGAAAGAGAAAGGAAGGGAATAAGTGGAAGGGATAAGTGGAGCGCCCTCGTTGGCTGCCGGACGCAAATTTTGTTTGCTCTTCAGTTTTGATTTTCATATCCTATTTTATCTCGGTTTTCATCGTAAATCCATTTTCATCCTTCTGAATGTTTGTTTCCTCGTGATCTTGTTTTGTATTGAGTGGAACAGTGGATATTGTTTGACCTTCTCATCAACTGAAACGGACATAGTATTTTCTGCCTGGTCACTCGTACAGCGGTGTTAGAAATGTGAGTGTGCAATGCCGTATAATTGTGTTGTGTGCTTGTCGTATACCACCTACTATCACCATGTCGAAACTGAGATACTCCGTCGATAAACTATTTAAAATTGGCAAGTCAGTAAAGGGGAGTAAGATCCTAAAAGCAACATGGAACCTCTTGAAAGATATAAACATTGCAAAAACCACAAATCGTGGCTGTCGTGGGGGAGTATTGAAAAAGCGAATGATACCTGTTCGAATCACACAAAGACACGCCATTTTGAAAAACGGGCCGAAACCGGAGCATCCATCCACACCGAACCTCGCTAACATAACAATCAAACGTTCAAAGACAAACTGTCAGTTACCGTCAGCCTTGTTATGTAACCCCAGGTCTCTCAATAACAAGGTGGGTGAACTCGAACTTGTTATGAAACATAATAGCGTTGACTTAGCAGCAATATCTGAAACCTGGTTTTCTCCACTAGAGCCGCCAAATCACCATGACATTGAGGGTTACAACTTGTATTCTAAACCCAGAATATGTCGCTCTGGCGGCGGAGTGGCAATTTACGTGAAAGACTCCATCCCGTCACAACCAGCACCAGAGATTACGGTCCCGGAGGATGTCGAAGCATTATGGATCAAAATTCGACCACCGAGACTAATTTACGTGAGCGCACTGTACTATCCTCCTCAGAGCCATGTTGCGCAAACTATACTTGACCATCTCAGTTCTTTCGTCGATCTGATACTCACAAATCAACCAGATAATGGGATTCTCATCATGGGTGATGTCAACCGACTTGATCTTACCACCATCCTGTCTGATGATATTGTGCAGGTGGTGGACAAACCAACGAGTAATGACGCAATCCTTGACAAAATCGTCACAAACATCGCAAATCATTACGAACCAGTAGAAATCGGCCCGCCACTTGGATTAAGCGATCATAACTGTGTGCTATTGAAACCAAAATTCCAGACAAAATATGATAATACTTACCAACGTCATACACTCCGCCCAATCAAAGAAAGCGATATCCGTGACTTCGGTGCCTGGATTAGCGAATATGATTAGCAGGAGGTCTACACTGCTGGTGACGTGCAACAACAATGCAATACGTTCTACGAGACCTTCAGCAATGCTCAAAATCGATTCTTTCCTACCAAAACAGTACGTCAACATTGTGATGATAAACCACAGATGACTCCAAACATAAAGCAACTCATAACACAACGACAAGCAGCTTTCCACAATGGAAGAGAACGTAAGTGGAAACACTACCGCAACAAAATTAAACGCGAAATAAAAAAAGGCAAAACGAAAACATCAAAAAACTGTCGATCGCCTCAAGAAAACCAACCCCAGAAATTGGTTTCGTGAAATTAAAATGATCACATCAGGATCTACCACAAACAGGAACACAACCATAGAGGTAGAAGGTAATGAAAGTAACAAAGAAATCGCAAATGCCATTTCAGCGCAATTCGCTACTGTTACACGTGACCTCGAACCCCTGGACATTTCGAAATTACTATCATACTTACCTGCCCAACACCCACCTGAAATCGAGCCGCATAATGAAATGAAAAAAAAAATCAAAACAAGCAAAGCGTCCGGCCCCGACGGGATCTCAGCGAAACTCATAAAAACATTCTCATATGAGCTAACCAAACCTCTGACGTATATAATCAACTCATCATATCGGCAACACAAAGTACCTGTTCAGTGGAAAAGAGCGATAACTGTCCCCGTCCCCAAATCATCGCATCTATTGACAACTTACGCCCAATTGCACTCACGGATCATTTCGCCAAGGTGGCAGAGCATTTCGTCGCACAAATGGCACCAGCGTCAATGCTGCCGAACTTAGATAGAGCTCAATTCGGAAATCGAAAAGGAACATCAACATCACACTGCTTGATAGATTTTCTACATGCTATACACACAAATGTTGACAAACCAAAACAGATGTCTTCTGTACCGATCGCCGATTTTTCTAAAGCCTTTGATCATGTAGCCCACACTTTTGCCGTCGAAAAACCTCTGGAAATGAATGTCCCCCCCCCCCACATGCAGTTTCATGGATCAGTGATTTCCTTGTAAACAGAGAGCAAGCAGTGAGGTACAGGGGAACCCTCTCTGATTGGTGTCCTGCACACGCCGGTCTTCCTCAAGGGACTAAGTTTGGACCTATTGTTTTCCTAGCAGTAATCAACCCCGCCCTAACCATTAACACTGATCTGAATATCCACAGGTTTAAATATGTTGACGACTTGACCATCGTGGAAATGCGTCGAAGTAACGAACCGTCACAACTCCCTACCGTTCTTACCGAGCTCAACGATTGGGCCACGGACAGCGAAATGTGCCTGAACCCCAAAAAGTGCTCATGCATGGATGTTTGTTTCGCTAAACAAAAGCCCGACCCTACAAACTTGTCAATTAATGATATACACATCAACAATTCTGCTACCGTTAAACTACTTGGTGTGATCATTCAAGCGAACCTCAAATGGGATGCTCACATCACCGGCATCATTAAGAAAGCAAACAGCCGATTATTCATGTTGACGAAGCTGAAGTTTAATTCCATGCCGAACGATGACCTTGTGACCGTCTTCAAAACATTTATCCGACCACTCGTTGAATACGCCGCTCCAGTATGGTCAGGCGGCATAACCAAGCAACAGAGCGACGAGCTGGAATGTATTCAAAAGCGTGCCTGCCGAATCATCATGGGACCCGATAACTACCATAGTTACACCGAAACACTACACCTGTACCAACTAGAAACGCTTGAGCAAAGAAGGAAGGAGCTGTGCATTGCCTTCGCTAAGGGACTGCCCTCTTAGATATTACAGTCCCTGCTGCCAGAAAAGAGACAAGTAACGTTTACAATCTGAGAAATAATCAACAATGGACAGAAATCAAATGTAGGACTGAGCGTTGTAGGAACGGCCCAATTCCACACCTTATTAGACTCATGAATAATAAACTCATAAATAAATAAACTCAAACGTGACTGTGAACATCACACATATCAAGTTATATGATGATGCCATTTGTATATTTCCTGAGCTGAAATCAAGTTATTTTAAAAGCATCTTTTGTTGTGCTTTTAACAGTTTTTTAACATTTTCTTTGCCGCATGCTAATGTTGTCCGTTTTACACATGTGAATATTTATGATGATTCAACCATCAATTAATGTGTTAATGTTGTATAATCGCAATGTCCCTGCACTGTTTAAGAGGCGTAAAAGCCCCACCCCTTCCCGGTGTCCTTTCATTTTGAAGACACGAATCATGTTGGTGTGTCTGATATGTGAGTAGTTGTCAGTTTTATGTATGTATGTTTGCTATACTGTATGAATTTGGGTGAGTGCACGAGTAATATTCATATTCATATTTGTTTCATTCTTGAATCGTGATATTGGATGTAGTCCATGAGCTGGATAAGGTCCCCTTGCACCCCACCCCAGATCCTCCGCGAGTGGTATCATTTTGTTCCTTGGACTCTTCTGAGTGATATTTTACATGTTACAATGGAAACCATAGGGATGAACTCCGGTGGCGGTCATTTTTAAAATGGCCGCAATTTCAAAACTACTTTTGCCTATAGGGCGTACGTCACAATTCCAATGGGCGCAATGCCTACCGGGAAGGCAGTACAATGATTATGTCATCGCCTGGATGTACTAAAAAAATCTTTAAAAATAAGCAGAGTGGAAAATCACCACATTTTGTGGTCTGATATATTAAGCGAGGACTATAGATTCTACAGGTATGCACAAGTTGGATAAATCAGGGTTGTTGTATTTTTAAAGAATTTTTTAGTGCAATCTTACAAGTTGGCCATGTTTTAGATTTACTAGGATTCACTGCACAGTTGTCTTGAACCGAGGAAGAGTCTTAAACTTTTTTAGAGCTGGGAAAACTCTTAACAATCATCGTTTTTTATTGGGAAAGCAGACATATTTCTTCAACCTGCTTCGATTAAGAAATATCTACGTTCGATTTAAATTGAGAGTGCTTTGAAGTTGCATCGGCATGTCATAGGGTTCTATGGGCCCTGGAAAGTGTCGTGTACCGTACTGAACAGAGAATAGCAACGCACAGCGTTCGTTGCTGCAAGAAGTGCAAGGGTAGTATCCGTTGCGAATCGAACGTTTATACTCCAATGTCTAAACTTCAAGAGCAAATTGTTCAAAATATAATTCATCTATTAAGGGTAGCAAATAAGGACCATATAGTGATGTTGTGTGTAATATTGTGTGCAATTGTACCCTGGTTTAGCGGCGGAAGACCACCATTTGTGCGCTGTTCATAAGCGGCATGTTCCTTAGTCCACGTATATGATCTATCTAACATTGCAGTGCACGTATATATTAGAAATATGAAAAAATGAATTGCAAGTTGAAAGTTATAATTTCATGAGACAATCTTAGCAACCTCTCGTTTTTGGAATATCCATTCTAGTTACTTAGCGCCACTGCTTCAAAATTCAGCAAAAATAACGGTCACTGTGTCATTTCAGATCAGACTGACCTCGCCTGGGATAAAAGAAACAAGTGGGGGGGAGTAGGAACCCTACGGCCTCAGAAATGGGAGGGGACGAGTGCCAATTCAAACGCCCGGGCAACTAAGAAACAAAACATAAGCCAGTTTACAAACACTTTAGCAAATAGTATCAGCTCAATATATTATTGTTTGTTCTATCAATCACAAATTTTGAGAGATTACAGTGTAGTGGAATGGAAAAAACCGAAATAACCACTATTGTAACTAAATAGAACATTTTTATCATGGCCAGGTCGTGAGATATAAATGTCCAAACTACATGGTTCTTGGAGCCCCATCCCTCCAATATTTATTTAGTAACTAAAACAAAGACAGGCCCCTAGAAATACACCTACCCTTCCCAACGCTCACCTAAATATACATTCATACACAGATTGCATGCACATAGCTCGGTGCGATTCCTCTGAACTCAAACAGCGAATCGTGAAGTGATATGATCTTGGGAGCAGGATTGAGGGGAGGAGGTAGGTAGCTACGTAGGGTTAGTTGGTATAGGGAGTGGAATTGGTGAGTGATGTATCTCATGTCAGGTATTCATGTGATTTTTTTTTTTGGCGGTGGGGCTAGTTGATTCAGACACGTCAGTGGCCAATCAATTAACTCACACGAGATTATGCAATGAAGCAAAAAATACATCAAATCCTGTGTTATTTCTAAATCCAGGCAATGAAATTACACTTGGCTTCTATATTCGGTTTATAACCTTTATTACTGATGTTTTTTATAACGTATGTTTCTTTTTTGTAAACTGCAATGAAGACTCTTGAAATGTTGGTAAACATCAGGAACAAACTGCAATTAAACTGATCTGACCATCACCAAGATCAACCAGGACCTAAGCTATCTCATAGACAAATGAGAATGTGAATAGGAATAATATAGCCCACATTGCTAAGAGACGGTACGGGGGCTGAGGGATGGTACCACGGGATGGCTCCTACTAAGATTTTAAATAGACCAATGTGCATTGGCAAATCGGCATAATCAATTGTAATCCAACGATAATAACTATATCTTCTACTACAGAGAGATAGCAATGAGCAACTTTTGGATCATAGTGTGGACTATATAGCGCACGTACATCTGCCAATGGGGCAATGCCTACGGGAAGGCCTACAAATGTGTATGTTCATTGCACTGGGGGGGGAAGTATGGCCATCTTTTCTTTACTAAATAAAAATTTTTTTAAAATTAAGGCAGACTGGGAAATCACCACATGTTGCTGGTCGAATAATATTTAGCAGAGGGACTATTAATTCTACAGAGTATCACACAGTTAAGAGAGTAATCAGGGTGTTGTATTTTAAGAATTATTTTAGTGCCATCGCTTACAGTGGCTATTTTCGTCAAGCATGTACATAGATTCTGACACGGTTAGGCTTGAACCGAAGAGCTTACTTTTGTTCCTAGAGCTAGCAGAAAACATCACAATTCATGTTTTTTATGGAAAGCAGATCATAATTTCCCTTTCACCTGCTACGTCAGACTTTAAGAGAAACTTCTACGTTTCACTTAAATTTAGACCGAGTGCTTTGAATCTGCTGACATCTTAACAGTAGGCTTAACCTATGATGCCCTGGAAATGCTGCCGTTTAGCCCTATATCTCGCTCTTGAACTTGAACGCTCTTATTCTCTGGACAGTCTAATTACCTATGTTTTCAAGGTCAAAGAATTAAATGAGATCAATTATAACAATCCCAGATCTTATGTTTCAAAATGGCCACCAGTATTTCAAAATAGCCGCCAAAATTCTCAAATGGCCGCCAAGTATAATGATTTTTGCACATAAATCGGTTTCTGAGGTTTATAGAAGCATAATTTTGGTGTCTACACCCATGTTTTTTTAGGCCAAACAATTCAATGGGGGCAATGATAACAATCCTGCCAAATAAGTTGTTGTCTTTATACCACATTTGCTTAAAAAATGGTTCGAGAAACGTGAGTCAAGTTGAATATTTTGCTGTGGTATCAATTTTGGACATCGAATGACTGTTTATATTTTGTAACATTATTTCATTTATTCAGAATGTTTATATCATATGCTTCTAGTAAGTAACTCATTTTCTTTTCCCTTTGTATATTCTCAGGTTGCATGCTGTATGTGTTATCATCTAGCATAGAACGCAGAAGTTTAGCATAGATTTTAGATTGGTGATGGATATTAACTTTTATA